>OY821518.1:229811347-229846347 GCA_963682025.1 Cordilura impudica | reverse complement strand
GAAGGAATACGCTTTTACTTTTTCGCTGGCTTCAAAAGAGTTCACGCATCATCAGCGATGAAGTTTCAAATTTGTATTTGTATTCATTTAAACTGAATACGCAGCAATATATTGGTTGTCAACATCATATTTAAGATTTAATATTAAGGCACGTAATGGATGGAGGATAACTTCATCCCCCGAAATATGTTACAATTTTATACCAGAATTAGTCAACAATTACAACGAACTCAAACAAAGGCTATACCCAAAATAGAGATAAAATTGACTCCAAAAACATTAAGTGGCGTGAGGATATGTAGTCTTTGTTTGAATTGGGAAATGCATTCAGATATTTTCAAAAAACCAACAGTTTCTATTTATAAAATTTAAAGCTATTCCGTCGATCAGCAATGCATGATAGAATTTGAGGGCCAACCTTGCCCGTTTAGCATTTATACTAATACCAAAATATCAGTCTGAGTTGTGCCCAATTTGTGAGTTTATTTGCGGTCGACGGTACGATAAATGGTTCTCAGATCACCGGCTTCACGAAGTTAACTTTCAACTTTTAAACCAGTCAAGATTCAAAAACGCCAAGAAATGCTTTCTTAAACATTGGATACAAGACGATTCATTAATCAAAAATTAGCAAAGGAGTAAGATTTGTGTAGAAAGTGCAATGAAGCTGTGCAGGATATATTTAAAATTTTTATCTAACAATAATACTTTAAGAATGCTCTTTTTTTTTATACCCTCCACTCCAGTGTGCAGAGGGTATATATAAGTTTGTCATTCCGCTTGTAATAATTAGAAAAAAAATTTTGGACCCCATAAAATATATATATTTGTGATACTTATAACAACCGGAGTTGATATAGCGATGTCCGTCTGTCCGTCTGTAGAAATCACGATGACGTCATCAATCGGGCAGCTAGGGTGATCGTTGATATAAAAAATGATTCATTGACATCCTGAAAAGTTTGCTGTTTAAAATCGTCCAAATCTGTCGATTAGGGCCCGAGATTTGAATGAAGAACTAAAAAAAGTCTTGAAAAAATATAATTTTCTATGTTGTTCTTGTCACGATCACGCCCTGAATAGTGTAGCTACAGTGATCATTTTTAGTGAGAATGATTCACCAAATTCATGGGAAGATTTCTATTTCAAAAATCATTAAAATCGGTGGAACAGGTCCAGGGAAATCTCTGAAAAGTTAAAAAAAAAATTAAAAATATGATGTTTCTATATTGTTATTGTTGTTATTCTAAATGTTGTGTTGTTGTCATAGCTGGACTTGTTGTTTTTGTGGTCGTTGTGGTAATAATATAATAAAAACCAACCCTTTGTACATTTTTTTATTAACTCTGGTAGAAAATTTTAAAAGTTTCCATTGTTTTGGCATCACCCTAAAAATTTGTTAGACCATTTCTGTTATTACCACGAGCCTGCCTGCAAAATTTCTGATCGAATGGCTCACGGGAAATTGGTTAAAATCGATCCAAAATTTTTTCGACAAGCAGACACTACGAGTTAATATAAAGGGAGTAAAAATTCACCAACATCTAAAGCAAATAATGCTAAAATACCTAGTTGTTAATAAAAAAAAACTATGTAAATATAGCAAAAAAAAATTTTATGTATAAATTTATTTATAAATTTATATAAACATATTAAATAATACAAATAATATACATATGTATATTCTATATATGTATATCCATAACAACTGCATGTTAGAAATAAATCGGTATATTATTTTATTTACATAAATTTCTGCAAAATTTTGTTGTGGGGAAAATACATTTCTTTTGCATTAACAGAGTGTCACTTCATTTTGCTCAGCGTGACTATGCCACAGTATATGGCGCCACAATTTTTGTTTGTTCTAATTAGCTTTGCAATAGTTATTTCTATTTATCATGAATGTTAATATTTTCAACTGGATATCATACAGAACAATGTTAAGAGTATACACGGGCTGGTCTTTTATTTTATACGTTTTTTCATTATTCTTTAACAAATATGAACATAAGTTTGGCATATTAACTTTTTGTTGTCTTTACAAAATAGAGTTACCGAGTTCATCAATGAGTTTTTTGCTTTCAAAACAGTCATTATTATTATTCTGCTTTACCTACAAAATATCTGATTGCGATTACATCTAATTTTTAAAAATTGTTTATAATTACTAAAGCATTATTATTCACATAAATACAAAATCGCACTTTTTAAATTTTCCATTCAAATTTATGAAAATATCAATTCTAAAAACTGGAATTAAAATTCCCAATTATACATTAAATTCCAATTTACATTATTAATTGAATTTCAGAAAATCATATCAAAACGTCGGAAATAATAATTTTTAATTTAGAAGACATCAATTGCATCTTTAATATATAAATTTTATTCGTTAAACATAAATTGAAATTCCAAAAAAAAACACCAAATATGTTTACATTTAAAAAAATATTGCCATTCAGGAGAAATTAATAACTTTTCAGTACCGCGATTCAGTAACTTCTTTTAACGATAGTCGAATCGTTAAAAAAAAGAAAATTGCAAAATTATCAGTAAAATTTTTAAACGATATTCGCTATTGTTAAAGTCAGCTGTTGTTGTTATCTAAACGACAACCATGTTTGTGTTGTTTATTCAATCGATAAAAATAAAGATATTAAACATAAACATAAAATCATCCTGTCAAACACGAAGTAATTTGTTTTTTTCTATTCTTCTTTGTGTTTTTCGCTTATTTTGACAGAGATGCCACTCGTTTACAATTTAAATAAAAAGAAAAATATATTTGTCGACTGTCGTTAAGATGTATGTACTTAGTGAATCACTTAATCCTTAGTGCAAACAACAATAGCTGCCGATATATTTTGCGATTGTCAGATCGTTGAATTTGAAATTTACAGAATCGCACTAGAGAAAATATTAATTTAAATTCAATGAATTTTAAAAAACATCAAATGGTATTTTAGAATTGCGAACATAAAAATTGTTTCATAAATAAACGCAATTTGATGAGAATGTTATTTACATATTATTTTTCACAATTTTTTTTTGATGAAAATTTGAAGTTTTTCAGAAAATAAAGATAACAAATTATTTTATTTAAAATGTTTGGGACATTTGGGTTTTTGCGTTTGGCATCCCTAATTTTAATATTTATTATTATAAATTTATTCTCTATGTTTTCCAAATTTGGCAATATTTTAATAAAAAAATTGAGAGAGTTTTTTTTTTGGTTATTATTTTGTTACTCCATCCGACCTATATGGCCGCAATGAAGAAATATTTGGCCAGTTAAAAGAAACTATACAGCCATCTCCAATTAGCACGATTTAATGCATATAGCCACCCTACACAACCATTACCTTTGTAATGGAGGTTAGGGCGAGCTATTTAATTAGCAAAAACTAAATTAAACGAGAAGTTATGTCATATAACCGGAAACGCATGCATATAGGTATATAACCTAAATGCATGCCGATCAGCAACCACGATGACCAAAAAGCATACACCGAAATAAATCCGAAATAATAGAAAAGACGAAAACCAACCCAAAGAATTTGCTGAAATAATTTGGTATTAAGTTTAAGAAATTGTTTACTTTTTCATTTACATTTATTATCAAGACTCATACCGAGGAGGAGAGTATCAAAGATTCGGCACAGCCGAATTTAACACTCTTACTTGTTTTTTTTTTTTTTTTTAATAATATAACCATTTAAATAACTTGTTATGATATGAAATAAAATAACTTGTTAAAAAAAATTTTCTATTGATTTAGAAAATTAATAACCCAGGATAATGTTTTTCGTTAATAAAACATCATAGCCCACCTCGTGGTACCATGCGAAAAATTTGGTTATAGCCCTAATACTCATATGACTAAAATTCATTTTAGAAATTGTTTGCCGCGACGCACTGTGGGATTTTGTTGGCAGAAATTTAGTTTTTCAAGTGTAAAGTATCAAAAATGTATTGATGCAGTTTTGTAGTGAATTGTTTAATTAAGAGAAATGCATCATAACTTTTTTTCTAGAAATTCTTTCTGTGTCCAAAATAAAGCGGCAAAGTCAGCTAAACGAAACTCTACAGTAACTGCCTCACATTTTCATGGATTTCAATCGTCCGGGTAGATAATTTCTTGTTATCATATCAACTTGATGTAAGCATATTTGAAAAATATAGTATTTCAACATTAATTTTGAAAACAAAAATAATTGCATAACAATAATAGTTTCAAAAATATTCAGGTTTTTATGATGACACTCAAAAATTCAGTGTTTTTAGTTTTTCTTGGAAAAAAAAGTGGAACTTTATCGACCTTTGTGGGAGTGAATTTTTTTTTTTTTTTTTTTTTTTGATTTAATAAATAAAATTCGGATAATATTATATACTGTTGAACGAAGTTATAAATTTTATAAAAAAAAGTCACACGAAATTTCATTCCAATAATTCAAGGAAACAAGATATAAAATGGTGAATGCTTTTAGGCCCATGTGTTTTAAGAAGCTGGGTAAGCTCGAAATAAGGGCTACAGAAGGATAGACTATTGTTCTCTAGAAATTGCAACAGAGTCGCAACAAATACTGATGTTTTTCATCGCCTCCTTGTATCGTCAGATTCTTACATTACTATCATAAGACGTCAACCTCATAAATATAATTTGGAACTAGATGATGTCGTTAAAGAAATGATAGAGGATGAATAAAAGTCTATATTTACATACACCTAAAAATATTTATCAGGCATTATATCGTTTATCTTGTTTCAGGTAGTTTTTCATGGAAAAAAATTGTTACTTACAGCTTTTAAGCCGAATTACAAAACTTTTTCAGTTTGTGTCAAAAACAAAATTTTTAACAAAAACTTTTTTTGGGTTATTTGGGCGGTGAGCGTGGCATATTTCTGAAAAAATGTACAAACATCTTTACTTAATAATACTGATAACTTGAGTCAAGTTACAAGATTTTTAATGAAGAAACAAAAGTTCGGGTCAAAAATTCATTTTCGGGTATATGGGCTGTGGACGATGGGCGTGACCGATTTCCCTGAAACTCTCCAGATATCTCCAGATATGTATGAAGCGAACCCACTGTGCGACGCCTCGCTTCTATGACAGAAAATTCAAAATCGGGCTTTTTCTGGATCCGTATCCTGACAAATACTTCACGCATGTCAAATTTCAGATTTCCATGGCACCTGAGGCTTCAGAAAACACTGCAAAGAATAACACACACACGAACAATATGCATACATATATGTATGTACGAGTATATACCAGCATGCATACATTCTGCTTTAACATTACTATATCTTAATTAATTTTTTTCATTTAATACTTTAACAAAACCAAAGACGGGGCCAAAAGGGGCGAACAAACATAAAAATGTGTAAAGTATATTTTTCACTTAATACTTATGGAATTTACGTACAACAAACTAACAACACAAAATCATACAAAATAACTATAAAATATACGAACAAATATTTATCAATATGTGGGGTTTCGCACTGCCAACCGTCAATTTACATATGGCAAAACAAACTAACGGAATACATCTTTATTTTTATGTAAACAATCCCATAATTTTATGAAATTTTTATTAAAAAAAATTAAATCTGTATACACACATACATATTGAATTTATATCAACAAAATTCCAAAAGTAATGAATTTGATTAATTTAATCCGTTAAATGACGTCACAGTTAGCCAACTTGTAGATACTGTGAATACTTCAAAAACATGAGAGAAAGAGAACGAGTCTAATAAATTAACCCTATAACGCTTGAATTTTCATTTTATGAAAAAACGATTTACTTATTTATTTTTTACTTTTATAGTTATAAATATTAAAAACTTGTTTTGAAACTGTTTTTCTCTGGTTGTTGTTCGGTACAAATTTCGAAGTTGATTTTATACTAACTTCTTGATTAGCCAGAACCAATGCAAAATATGGAATTTTTTGGTATTATCAAGTTTATCATATATCGAGAACTACCAGGATAGTCGCCACGAGCAATGATCTTACTGTTCCGATGCTAGGGCCGGCCCTGCTAACACAAATAAACGTACTTTCAAATAAAAACATAAAAAATAGGTTTCCAAAATAAAGCATTAGAAAATAAAGGCGCTAGAGTTGAAAACATTAAAAACAAATTGAAGACTTGAATTATTTTGGATAATATTGTCATATGGCTGTGTTAAAAGAATAAACATATAAGTATATGTCTATATTTGGAAACCTCAACTATTCATCTTTCTAAAACCATACGATTAAAAACAAATTTACTTAAACTTACACTAGGTCATTTTTAAAGTATGTATATTACATTTTTTATATTTTTTAACGCCGCACACTGGGGATTTTGTGGAAAAAAGTCAAATTGTCAATATACTCTTCATGCAATATGCAGTGATATTTTGAAATTTTAAACTAAATGGTACAATCAAATCAAAAAGAATTACTCCGATCTGACTGCTAGTTTTTATACCCTCCACTCCAGTGTGCAGAGGGTATATATAAGTTTGTCATTCCGTTTGTAATAATTAGAAAAAAAATTCTGGACCCCATAAAATATATATATTTGTGATCCTTATAACAAGCGAAGTTGATATAGCGATGTCCGTCTGTCCGTCTGTCCGTCTGTCCGTCTGTCCGGCTGTCCGTCTGTCCGTCTGTCCGTCTGTGGAAATCACGATGACGGCTTCAATCGGATAGCTAGGGTGCTCCTTGGTATAAAAAATGATTCACTAACATCCTGAGAAGTTTGCTATTTAAAATCGTCCAAATCGGTTAATCTGGTCCCGAGAATTGAGCGAAGAATTAAAAAGTCATGAGAAAATATGATTTGAATATATGTTATTGTGATAACGCCCTCAATAGGGCAGATAGGACGCTTGTTTTTAGTGATAATGATTCACTAACATCTTGAGAAGGTTCCTGTTTTTAAATCATGACAATAGGTTTCATAGGTTCCGAGAAATCACTGAAAAGGTAAAAAAAAATATGACGTTTTCCTATATTGTTTTCCTAAATTTTGCATTTTGTCATAGCTGTGCATGTTGTTTTTGTGGTCGTTGTGTTAATAATATAAAAATTCATCAGTATCAATATTTTTTGGTGTAATATTTAAGTTAATTAATTAATAAAAGAAACTATATAAAATCAATATCAATATTCTGCGATTTTTATAACATCACAAAATGTTACAAATTGATACATACTACTGTTGCCAATATCAAAATACTATAAATAATATTCATATATTCTGTAAATGTATATCCATAATAAGCGCATATTAAAATAAATCGGTATTTTATTTTATTTTTACAAAATTCTGAAATTTTTAGAGTTGAAAAAATAGTATGGTTTTAAGAGTTGTATTTTTAGTACATGTATAAACCCTGCATACTTGCTTTCAAAAGTAGTAGATAGGTAAGCCATAAAATATTTATTTACCCTGTAAAAAAAATTGTTTAGAAAAATACTATTTTTTGTCAGATGTTAATTACAATAAATTTTTAAACTTTGTTATTTAATGTCGGGACGGAGGCAAACGCCATTCCCAAAATTTTGTTTCAACAGTTATCCACATTAAGAATAACCGCGGAACTCAGCTCAATCAATGTGCAATGATCGAGCCTTGCCCTGGGAAACATGCGTTTATGCTTCTCTTAACACAAACACCATTCCCAACTACCAAAAATTTTTGACACGAGCTATTCACATTATGAATAGTCGCGGAGCTCAACTCAATCATAGTGCAATGATGAAGCTTCGCCCTGGGAAACATATATTCATGCTTTTCTTAGCACAAACCGAATTTCTTATGGCACATTAAAAATAAACTAATTGAGAAGTGCAATTCATCAGTACGCTGTATTATAATACTATTTTCTTATTTTACTAGTAGCTAGTAAACAAAGTGATCGTATCATTGTGAACGAAATAGAATTGAAATTGTATGCAGATTTGTTTTACTTAAAAAACCTGTTTCTACAGATAGTGAATAAAATCCCAGTAAACATTTTATGCAATAAATGATCATGTAGAGTGTTTTTGACTCATATGTGCTATTAAAACAGTTATAAATGCGCCCTTTTGCTGATCACAAAATATTCTTTTGTTGGGATTAAATATTACCTTACCCGCGAATCTTCTTGAGAGTGCTTTTTATCCGCTTTTCTAATCAGTTTCGACTCATTTTTGAGTCTTATTTAATGTAATTTTTCTATAAATCACTTTCTAAGAGAAAGCAAAAATCATTATCTAGTCTTTTTCTAATAGCGCATGTGATTAAGCAGTTTTTAATCATCAAAAGTGCTCGAAGAAGACACAGTAAGGTAATTTTTGTTAAAACAATCTTCGAAATGATGACTGGGATATCGTATATTTTTGTTAACACACAAACATATGCATAGCAGCACGAGTAAACCGAACTCAAATTGGCTTCTTATATGTATACAGCCGAACAAAAATGAAAATACTCACCAAAGAGTAAAGTAAGCAACAATTTCATTCAGTCTTATGGAAGCTTTTGAACAAAGCAAGTCTATGTCGCGTTGTCTTGTGAATTTTTACATTTTTTTTTAACAGGTACTAGTGATGCCAGGAGATTTTTTCAGAAATCTCTACGCTTATGAAAAAAATTCCCTTTTTTCCCTACACTACTTTTTTTTAAATTTATTTTTAATTTGTACATTTTCAATTTCAATTATGTAAATATAAAAAATAAGATAAAAATATCATGAGAATTACATAAGAATAATATAAAAAACATACAGATATTATAAAAAAAATATTTTTGCAATTCTGTTTAATTCATCTTTTTGATATGGTTAGATGTGCATTTAAAATTTACACAATTAAAGGTGTGTTTACACTATGTGTATTTTCCATATGTAAATTCAGTTTTACGATCCATACGTAATTCGGCGTATGTGTCAAAATTGGCGTTTTATATACAATTCATCATTTTGCGATCAGACGTACATATGTATTTCCGTATGACATAACCTCTAAATGTAAACAACAGCTGATTTAATTTGTGAATTTACAAAAAGTTATTGTTAAAAATAAAGTAATATATTTTTTATATTTTTTAATTGTTAATTAATATTAAACAATTTATTTTTCTTTCAATATTTATCTTTATAATTTACTCTGTTTTTCTTTCGCCACAAGCAGTATTGTATTTTAATATGGTTGTCATGCCAAAATAGAACCTGCTCTAATTGAAAAATTTACATATGTTTTGCCAAATGTGTTGTACATAAACAGTTTTTGAAAGGGTTCACACTATGTGTACAAATTGCACGTGCTAAAACAATAAGAAAAACACAAGCAAAACACATAGTGTGAACGCAGCTTAATTAAAATGGCTTGCAAATGAGATGTTACAACTCAAACAGAATATTTGTTCTTGGTTTTCAGTGTTGCCGTTTTAGCTTTTTAGTTGTTAGATTTAGCAACTTTTTTTTGGCGTTTAGCATCCAAAATTTCTCAAAAGATGCTAGATGCTAACTTAGAATCTTTTATTAATAAAAAGTTGCTTTTAACATCTTTTTTTTTTTTATTTTTTTTTCATAATTTTTGAATATATAATTTTAATGGTATTGATATGTTTTTATTTCTCAAAGTGTAGTACAGTAATTTTGTGTACTACTCCTTTTACCACTCTGCTCGTTTCTTTCAACAAATATAACAAAACATTTTGAAATAGAAGAATGTAAACACCAACAACAGTTTTTAATGAATTTGAAAGTCGATTGCCAAAAAATATTATTGTATTAAAAAAATGCCAAAATTTTCAATACAAAACACATTAAAACGGGTAAAAGAACAGATAACCAATATATTAGAAGAGTTTAAATTTATATCATCTGAAACAGAAAAAATTCAAATCCAATGGAGTTATATCACAGAACAAAACTGGGATACAACACTGAATACAACCTCTTTATGGATTGAAAAATTCTATTGGCGAAAATCCATTTTAGGAGTTATCAATATTTGTATTGTCTATATTAGTTTTGTCTTTCTCAAAAGCCGAAGTTGAACGTTTGTTTAGTTTAATAGCTTTAGTTAAAAGCAAATTTCGAACAGAATAAAATCCGAGTTGTTATGTTCTGTAATACGTATAAAAGAAGGATTGAAATTGAACAATCGGTGCTGTCACACTTACAATATACCGAGCGATGTCGTTGATAAGAGTCGATCGTCAGAAATATATCAGAGCCAAGAAGAACTTGAACATGAAGACATCACAGAAATGTTAGATTCCATAAACCAATTATTCTAATATAATCGTATCTTTTGATAATGTAATTTCTGTTATATTTTAAATAAAAAAAAAATCCCTCTAAAATTAAAATTATTTAATTTAAGTTTAAAATAAACTCAGTTTGATGTTAATAAAAATTTCAGATGAAATTCAAAATAATTTTAATTAAAATTTAAAAAATATAAATCGAAACATATGTTTTATATTAATTTTTCGATTTAAAAACCAAAGAATTTATTAATAAGTATATAATTTTTCAGTATAAAGGTAATGAAATTTGAAAAAAAAAAATTTAGCATCCAGTACGTTTAAGCATCTTTTTTTGCAATTTAGCATCTTTACAATTTCAAATTATGGCAATACTGTTGGTTTTAAAAGATTTTTTATAACAGTGGTTATAAGCATGACATGTACATATACTTTGATCTGATTTATCGCATTTTAATATATTTTCAAAAGCCTTGCATTTGCATTTATAGTCGTCACCTTTGACCTGCTCCAGCCATCCAACTAACTGAAGCAAAATCTTTATGTTCTGTATTTCTTTAATGTGTTTTCAGCATCATCGAAAAACGAATCGAACATTTTTCTAAAATTAATTATGTTTCTAAAATTAATTATGTTCAAATTTATAATATTTTAATGTTATGCACAAAACAGTGTTTTATACTTGTCATTGTTATTAAAGAATCCACATATTTACTTCCTTCATATTATAGAATTATTACCAGACTTAAAAAGACTTTAAAGTTTAAAATTGAAAAAAATTATGCGATATTTAACAAATACATTCAAAATAGTTTTGACTGAATTTTTTGGCAGTTTTAGTTTTGCCTTGTATCAGTAAAATGTTCAGATATTAACTAAAAAAACAGTTTGTTAAATATTTTCATCTTAATTATCTTAATTAATTTAAAGACACAAAGATAGATTTAATACAATAAAAAGAAGTAAGAGTTGAAAGTTGATCTATGCGGACTCACAAATGTGCCCTATACTAATAGGTTTGGAAAATTGAAAAGGATTGTAAAAAATAAAATGCACCTTTATATTAAAAAATTTAAATTAAAAAGAAAATTACAAAATAAACCATTTACCTGGTTAAACTTAATATTGTTTGTAATTATCTGGATCAGGTTAGTATTTAAAATGGGATAAATCGGGAGTCATTGTGCCAATTTATGACCTAAAATATGTAGACACCTCTATAAAATGCTGAAAATTCAGAGCATTTGTTGTAATAATTCAGTAATAGGTTTATCAAAGTGTTTACATATTCAAATATTTCCAGATATTAATGTAAACGTAAAACCCAGGTGGAGGGTATCAAAGATTCGGCATAGCCGAATTTAACACTCTTACTTGTTTTTTTATAGCGTCTCAAGCTCAGTACTTGTATGTTTTACCGAACCAACTTAATTTAAACCTAAGAATTTCAAAATGAATATTATTTTTTTATGTGAGCTAACGTTTTTCTTTTTAATTTTTATTTAAAGTGGGATATTTCAGTATACTAAAATTGAAAAAATAAACTCTGCAGAGACTTAAGTTTTTTTTTGTTTGTTTATTTTTATGAACATATAACAAAAATTCCTTTTTTCTCCAAACATTTGGACCTGCAATTTTAGCACTACTTTCCCCTAGTTGGAAATCATTGTCTGACATCCGTTTTTACATTTTTAATCAATTTCAAGTGCCCCTAGGTGCCCCCTTTCAATTTGTTGAATTACACAGCACAACATTTTTCATCTGATTGATTCGGGACTCAATTCTGATAAGGCTCTTTTGTTTAACATAACTCGAGAACCACTAGCCGGATTTTGCTGAAACAAATGGAGAAAAATCAAGAATTACAATTACTTTCATCTGTTTATATAATATTTCGCTACGTAAGGAACAGTTTCGCAGTTATAAATAAATGTATGAAAAAAAAAACAATTTTTTTGCCTAAAAAATTGATTTTTTTTTTTTATAATTCAAAAAAATCCAAAAGGGTAAAAAAGTGTCAAGTCATATTACTTTCGCGTAAAGTGGCATAACCTATGAACAAAATGAGACATAAATCATGAAAATCGCTGAATGCGTTTCGCTTTTATTAACAATTAAGTGAAGGTATGAATTTCAAAAATTTGCTCGAGATATCCACAAAATTCTTTGGAAAAAACATTGATGACTTTTTATGATTCTCAGAATTAAAAAAAGGAATAAACAACAGGTTATTTGATTTTCATGATTCCTGTAGCAAAGTAATAAACGCTAATAAATGTGCGTGGACAAAAATGAAAAAAGGAAAGTACATATTTTTAATTATGTGTTTTTCCGTTGGCTACCTGTATGATTTTTTTTTATAGAAATTGCACCCACATTTATTAGTGCTCATGTTTTGCAACGTTTCGAAATATACGCCCATTCATAAGTACCTGACAGTAAAATATTGAAAAATACGTAGTATTTATAGTTGTTCATTGATCGATTTTTGTCATTCAACAAGTGCCGACGAACGAGAAAAGTACATGCGATTTTTCTCAGGTTTTTAATTATAACTGAAACTAAGGCCCAAGAGTTTTACGACAATGGAAAGTTTTTCTATTTCACATGGAGTTTTATGCTCCAAGCTTCTGGAGTTTGACAAAGACAGAACAAAATTAAAACAGTTTTTGCAACAATCGCACGTTGGCTTAACCGAAACTAGAGTATGTGATATTTTGGATAGAATATATAAAGCCTTTTACTCTAAGTTCAAACAAAGATGGCAGGATTCTAATCGTACAAAGTCGCGATTTAAAAAAAATAATGCAAATTGGCTTGAAGGCACATTTACAATGAAGTTTACTGAGGCTGAATGTTCTACCAGTTCTGCACTTGGTCGGCCACTCGTACCATACAAAGAACTTACGAAAGAAAAAACTAACAGTTATCCTCAAGGAATTTCTATTACTGAAAGTTCAGGCAGTGTACCTCTGCAAAATCTGTTGGATCATACTGCTAAAAGAGTCCTAGAGACCAAGTCAGTAAAGGAAATAAATAAAATTGAAAGCGGAAATCTAACAATGTACTATAAATGGGGATGTGATGGGGCATCTAGTCAAAGCGAATACCAACAGAGGTTTTCAGATGATCAAATTTCTGACTCTCATTTATATATGACATCAGTTGTACCACTTAAATTATCATTAAGCGTTGACATAAATAAATTAGTATGGAACAACAATAAACCCTCTTCCACACAGTATTGTAGAACACTACAGTTTGCATACGTTAAAGAGACACCTCAAGTTATACTAGAAGAAAAGAGAAGAGTCGATGAGGAGATATCTCAACTAAAAGAATTTGAGTTAACAGTAAATAATCGTAACTTTAAAGTAAAACATGAATTATATTTTACAATGATTGACGGCAAGACGGCACAATCAGTAACAGAAACACCAGCAGCATCTTCTTGTTTTATTTGTGGAGCCACAACATCCAAGATGAATAAAATCGAAGAAGTTCAAGCTATGCCCGTAAATGAACAAGCACTGCAATTTGGTATGTCACCACTTCATGCGCGTATTAAGCTGATGGAGTGTCTTTTGCATGTAGCTTATAATATTGAATTTAAACGTGGGAGAGTCGACTCAAATACTCGTCCGATAAAAGAAGCCCGAAAATCTTTGATAAAGTGTGAACTTAAAGAGAAAATTGGAATACAGGTTGATACTGTTAAGCAAGGCTCTGGTACGACAAATTCAGGAAATACGTCACGAAGATTCTTTGCTAATCCTGCTTTGGTTTCCGAAATCACGGGTCTAGATGAAAACATAACCAAGAGGTTTTCAATAATTCTCGAAGCTATAACAATCAGCGAGGTAGTAGATCCAAAAAAATTTGGTGATTTTTGTCTGGAGGCGGCAAAAGAGTTTGTTGCACTGTACGAGTGGTACAATATGCCACCTACACTTCACAAAATTCTGATTCGTGGAAAAGATATAATTGAAAAGTGTATTTTTCCTGTAGGCTTACTATCCGAAGAGGCTCAGGAAAGTCGTAACAAAGACTATAAAAAATATCGCCTTAGACACTCCAGAAAATGCAGTCGAATTGCCACCAACGAAGATATTATGCACCGCATGATGGTAACATCAGATCCCATGATCTCACATATGACTCCTTCATTTAGCCAGAAAAAGCTTAGTGCTATAAGCGACGAAGTTAAGGCTCTTTTAGAATAATAAATTAAAAATAGATTTAAAATAAATAATAAATTAAAAATTAAAAAAATTATTTAAATTTTTTTGTTACATTGTAGGTAACGATATACATTTCTCTAACTTTATTTATTTTGATTATTTTTGTGTATTACTATATAAATAAAACTAAATTTGTGCCCGCCCAGTAGCCCGATCCCACCCATTTTTAGCAAGACTATTTAAATTCATACTCTGGCATCTAAAACAAAATTTGATGTTAAAATATGATGTTAACAAACAGAATATGATGTTAAAAATTCAATTTGTATGGGGGGTGCCTCTCCGAGTAGCCCGATCCCGCCGAAATTAAACAGGATCAGTTCTTGGATAAAAACAACCCCACGCACCAAATTTCATCCATATTTACCGATCCTAGTGGAATGTAAGCGAATTTTTCTGAAAAATTTGTATGGGCGCTAGGTCCAAACATGGACCGATTTTCACCATTTTCAATAGGATTCATCCTTGGCCTAATATAAATGTATTTTCCAAATTTCATCCAGTTATCTCTTAAATTGCGACCTATATCGTTTTTTCCTCACCTCCATACAAAAATTCCCAGTGTGCGCCGTGCTATTAATGTCATTGCGAAAATATTTTTGTTGAAATCCATGCAAAATCTATTTATTTAGGAATGTACGCGTACGGCAGGTAGAAACAACGTTCGACGAGATCTACTAGTTTATTAGTATATTACTTGTAGAGTATTGTATTAAAGAAAGGAATTAGATGGCAAAATTTCTCACAAGCACAACTAAAAAGTAAAAAAAAAAACAATAATTTAAATACAAAATAAAAATAATATAACTCATTCTAAATTAAGATTTAAAACAATAAAAGTGGGGCTCATGGTAAAGACCACAATCACTCCTTACTATTTATTATCTACTGCATGCGTCTCACGTTTTTCGTCTTAAATCTTACAAATGGGGTAGGAGAAATTATTTTACTATTTTTAGTCCACTTATTTTATTTTTCTACTATACAAATAATTATTTAGAAATAAAACTGAACAGTCACATTCATCTTAGCATTTATAACACAACAGAAACAAGTAAGTCTATACCGACTATACAATGTCCTATACCTTACGTTTCGAGAGAGGGTCTCGGATCTAACTTTGTTGAGGCAAAAACTGGATATAGAAAATAAGCATAAAAATGGACCGATCATGACTATATTTAGAAAAGTCGCTTAATTTTTTCAAAAACATATATTAACCAAATTTGAAAAAAAGCTAAGCTATATTTTTGCATTTTTGATAGATTTAAGTGAAGATCGGGAACCAACTCTATAGAGCGACTATGACCAAAAATGGTTCTACAGCGCTTATTGTATGTGAGTGTAATATATATATACACAAAATTTTATCGCTATATATGTATATAATAGTTTGGGACTTACGACCATTTTAGTCGGTCTAAATATGCACCGATTTTCACCAACTTCAATAGTGTTCATCCAGTGACTGTTAGAAGCTTATACATATGTATACCAAATTTCATCAAAATATATTCATGTTTGAGAACTGTAGTTTGATTAAAAATTTTACATAGACACACAGAGTGACGGGCCGACAGACAGAATTGGTGGGACAGACAGAAAAGGTGGGTCTAGGACAAATAGTGGTATAGGGTATAAAAATACAAAAAAAAAAAACAAGTAAATTATTATAGTCGGTCTAGACCGACTATACAATACCCTATATCACACACTTAGAGACCCTATCTCTTAGGTCCAACTAATTAGACATAGAAAATAAACATAAGCCAAATTTGAGTGGCATTGTTATTAATTGTTTGCCTTCGGATATGAAAAAGCACATATCGGGCTGATCTTGAATATATATTGTAAGGTCACTTATTTGTTGCAAAAACAATAATAAATCAAATTTGAGAGAAATCTGAGCAATATTTTTGTTTTTGATAAATTTAAGTAAATATCGGGAAGCAGCTTTATATGGGGCTACGACTGAGACTTATCCTACAGCCAAATTTGATCTATATGATAATTTGGATATTATGGCAATTTAAGTCAATCTCAAAGGGGTTATTTGTATGGGGACTGGGTCTGAGCATGCATTTTCACCAATTTCAATAGCGTCCATTATATGAACAATAGAAGCACTAAATTTCATCAAAAAATATGCATATGCGACCTGCAGTAGACGGACGGACAGACGGACACACGGACATCGCTAAATCGACTCAGAAATTAATTCTGAGTCGATTCTAGGTAGTCCCCGACCACACGTTGTATAGGGTATAAATAAATATAAAACTACACGTTATCGTTAAAAAGACATTTTAAACAAATTTTATGAAAGCTTTACGCTCGGAATTAAAGGGTTAAGTAGTTTTACTGACACACAAACATATGTATGTGTGCACGGCTTATTGACGCTACAATTTACCTCTTGTCTACAACGATATTTAGCAATTGGATAGATATGCGAAAATACTCGTATCGATATTTCTGTTTAAGACAAAAACATCATGACGGAAATTTTTATTTATAAAATAGCAAATAATGTGAATCGAACAAACCTTCACTAGAAGTGTCGCATCGTGTTATTTATTGTACGTGGCAATCTACTATAAATAGCCAATAATAAATAACGTTTTTTATTATACTTTTTGTTCTATATACTCTGCTTGTAATTATTGGTTTTGTAAACGCACTCAAAAATCTCGACAGTTACTATTGATCAGTTTTATTAAATACACTATTTTACTAATAGTTTAAATTCCCACGAGTTTGAAGCAATTCACTGGAAAAAGTAATTTTTGAAAATTTTAGAAATTTTCATATGTTTTAATGTGCAATCTTCGACCACAAGTTTCGTAAATTGCAAGAAAATACCTAATTTCAATTACAAAATACTACTCTATGGCCTAACAGAGAAAAGCCGATTTTTTGATTTGAAATCAATTTTATTCTTAAACGTAATCTCCATTAAGTGAAATGCACTGCTTCCAACGATTTTCTAACATCTTAATGCCCTTAAAGAAATACGAGTTGTCAAACCCTTCAAAATAGGCTTTCGTCTCTAATAAGACTTCTTCATCTGTGGAAAATATCTTTCCCTGGAGCCATCTTTTCAAGTTTGGGAAAAAAAGTAATCGGTGGAGGCCGGATTTGGTGAATACGGGGTGCGGGGAAGCAATTAGTAATGTATGGACTTCAATTTTTCTGAAGCCAAAGCAGATGAATGCACCGGTGCATTGTCATGATGGTAAAAGATGGTATAATTTCTATATCCAATCTATCCAATAACTCAATAAAGTACTTTCCAGTTATTGTTTTTTCTTTCTCCAAGTAATAAATAAATACTAGCAGATTTAAGCCCTCGAAATTCGAGCGCAAATTCTAGCACATTTTATTTTCTCATTAAATAAAGACCCTAAAAGTATGCTAATCAATTATAGCCAATTCACAAATCAACACAAAAAAATAATCATTTTTATTACAAACACATTAACAAATTTAATAAACACATACATAGCATATTGAAATGCAATTGACTCAAAATAAAGGAAAAAATTTAAAAATCTGTAAATCTGCAAATCGGCTAAAAAGAAATACATTTCAAATAATAAACGTTTCGTAAAAATCGGGATAAAACGGTAGAACAAAACATCAGTCACAAGAGATCGCCTAGCCTATTAATATTATAGATTATACCATGTGCAGCCCAAAAACACTGGCCATTACTTTCCAGTCGATTATTGAGTCTTTGGCCGCTTTGGTCGGCTTTCGCATGCTTCTAAGTACTCCGCAGACTGTCGTTTGGAATCCGGTGTATAAGAATGAATCCACGTCTCATCCGTTGTTATAAATCGAGGTCAAAATTCAGTTGAATTTACATCTCCAAAGCATACCTTAAATCGTGAACACGTTTCAGTTTTTCTCAGCTGTTAAAAATCGCGGCACCCTTCGAGCAGAAAGCTTTTTCATACTAAAATGGTCATGTCATATATGCCGAAATCACTCTGTTGATATCTCTTTATAATACCGGCAATCTCACTTACTTTAATCTTTCGATCATCCAATACAACCTGATGCACTTTTCCTATGTTTTCTTCGGTAACTGCCTCATTTGTGCTCTTACGACCACGTTTAAATTTGGAATACCACCTTTTAGTCATTGAATTATGACGGCAAAGATTCATATTTAAGGGCACATCTTGAAACAATTTACCCCATTTTAAAGGACAAACCTACTCGAAATGATGACAAACATTATATAATTCTAAGTTTTCAACAAACAGCCGAACAGAAGGATGGGCGGACAGACGGACATCGCCATGTTGACTCTAATTATCGGCTCTAGAGTCGCAAAATCATTTTTCGATGCGTTAAAAACGGAATGACACAGTGGAATTAGGGTATAATAACTGGTCTTGAAAAATCTCCAATAGCTTCGTTACACTTATAAAACTATGCACTAGTAAGTCTTTGGGAAACTTTATCACAAACTCCCTCAAAAATTAAAAACCGGTTGAAAGGTGACGTAGTTAAAAAATTTTGAGTGGTAGAGGCCAACCAAGAACAGTTTTCTGATAATTACTGTAAAATTTGAGTGTGACCCAAATTTGTTTACAATGTTTTTTAATGAACCCAGCAAGACATATACTCGTAACCTTCACTAGGTCACTGTAAAAGTACAAGTACAGTGAAACCATTTTTTTAAACGCGTGTTATTATAGCCGCCACACCAGTGTGCCGAGGGTATATACAATATATAAGTTCTCAATAATTAAAAAAAATATAGACTCCATAAAAATGTATATGTATATTACTGATCCTGATAGCAAGCGGAGTTGATGCAGCGATGTCCGTCTCTCCGTGTATGGAGCTCACGATCACGCTCTCAGTAGGTCAGTTGGGTTACTTGTATTTAGTGAAAATATTTCACTGACATTATGAGCAGGTTTTTATTTTAAATCATCAAAATCGGTTTAATGGGTACACAGATTTCAATGAAAATGTAAAAAAACTCTTTAAAAAAATATGATTTTTCTATATTGTTGTTGTTATTGTTGTAATTCTACGTATGGCTGCTGTAATTATTGTTCTTGTTGTGGTCGATGTGTTTGCAGCATTTACTTCCTTGCCGAATTAACCATTCAGTACAGCCGAATTTAACACTCTTACTTGTTTTTATACCCTCCACTCCAGTGTGCAGAGGGTATATATAAGTTTGTCATTCCGTTTGTAATAATTAGAAAAAAAATTTTGGACCCCATAAAATATATATATTTGTGATCCTTATAACAACCGGAGTTGATATAGCGATGTCCGTCTGTCCTTCTGTCCGTCTGTCCGTCTGTGTAAATCACGATGACGGCATCAATCGGGCAGCTAGGGTGCTCGTTGACATAAAAAATGATTCACGAACATCCTGAAAAGTGTGCTATTTAAAATCGTCCAAATCGGTCCATTAGGGCCCGAGATTCGAATGAAAAACTAAAAAAAGTCTTGAAAAAATATAATTTTCTATGTTGTTCTTGTCACGATCACGCCCTGAATAGTGCAGCTACAGTGATTTTTAGTGAGAATGATTCACCAAATTCAAGGGAAGATTTCTATTTCAAAAATCATTAAAATCGTTGGAACAGGTCCAGGGAAATCTCTGAAAAAGTAAAAAAAAATTAAAAATATGATGTTTCTATATTGTTCTTGTTGTTATTCTAAATGTTGTGCTGTTGTTATAGCTTCACTTGTTGTTTTTGTGGTCATTGTGGTAATAATATAATAAAAACTAACACTTTGTACATTTTTTTATTAACTCTGGTAGAAAAATTTAAAATTTACCACGAGCCTGCCTGCAAAATATCAGATCGAATGGCTCACGGGAAATTGGTTAAAATTGATCCAAAATTTTTTCGACAAGCAAACACTACGAGTTAATATAAAGGGAGTAAAAATTCACCAACATCTAAAGCAAATAATGCTAAAATACCTAGTTGTTAATAAAAAAAAAACAATGTAAATATAGCAAAAAAAAATTTATGTATAAATTTATTTATAAATTTATATAAACATATTAAATAATACAAATAATATACATATATTATATATGTATATCCATAACAACTGCATGTTAGAAATAAATCGGTATATTATTTTATTTACATAAAATTCTGCAATATTTTGTTGTGGGGAAAATACATTTCTTTTGCATTAACAGAGTGTCACTTCGTTTTGCTCAGCGTGACTATGCCACAGTAGATGGCACCACAATTTTTGTTTGTTCTAATTAGCTTTGCAATAGTTATTTCTATTTTAACATGAATGTTAATATTTTCAACTGGATATCATACAGAACAATGTTAAGAGTATACACGGGCTGTTCTTTAATTTCATACGTATTTTCATTATTCTTTTACAATTATGAACATAAGTTTGGCATATTAACTTTTTATTGTCTTTACAAAATAGAGTTACCGAGTTCATCAATGAGTTTTTTGCTTTCAAAACAGTTCTACATAGTTATATAGAATTATTATTCTGCTTTACCTACAAAATATCTGATTGCGATTACATCTAATTTTTAAAAATTGTTTATAATTAATAAAGCATTATTATTCATATAAATACAAAATTGCACTTTTTAAATTTTCCTTTTAAATTTAAGAAAATATCAATCCTAAAAACTGGAATTAAAAATTTGCAATTATAAATTACAATTAATTTAAATTCAGAAAATCATATCAAAACGCCGGAAATTATAATTTTAAATTTAGAAGACATCAATTGCATCTTTAATATATAAATTTTATTCATTAAACACAAGTTGAAATTCCAAAAAAAAAAAAAAACACAAAATACCTATGTTTACATTTAAAAAATTTTAGCATTTAAAAAATTTTAACATTTAAAAAAAATCTTGACATTCAGGAGAATTAATAGCTTTTCAGTACCGCGATTCAGTAACTTCTTTTAACGATAGTCGAATCGTTAAAAAAGAAAATTGCAAAATTATCAGTAAAATTTTTAAACGTTATTCGCTATTGTTAAAGTCAGCTGTTGTTGTTATCTAAACGGCAACCATTTTTGTGTTGTTTATTCAATCGATAAAAACTTAAATTTTTAGGTTGAAATGTCGTCATACATAAATAAAAATCATAAAATAGTGAAAACATTTAGCTTTTATTAAAAAATCTTTTTTATATAAATAAAAAAATTAAATAGCATATTCAATTCATTATTTCATTTTCAAATAAATAAACAGAAATATTAGTAAACAAAATAAAGATATTAAACATAAACATAAAATCATCCTGTCAAACACGAAGTAATTTGTTTTTTTCTATTCTTCTTTGTGTTTTTCGCTTATTTTGACAGAGATGCCACTCGTTTACAATTTAAATAAATACAAAAATAGATTTGTCGACTGTCGTTAAGATGTATGTACTTAGTGAATCACTTAATCCTTAGTGCAAACAACAATAGCTGTCGATATATTTTGCGATTGTCGGATCGTTGAAATTTACGGAATCACACTACAGAAAACATTAATTTAAATTCAATGAATTTTAGAAAACGTCAAATGATATTTAAGAATTGGAAACATAAAAACTGTTACATAAATAAACGCAATTTGATGAGAATGTTATTTTTTATATATAAATTTTCACAATTTTTTTTGGATGAAAATTTGAAGTTTTTCAGAAAATAAAGATAACAAATTATTTTATTTAAAATGTTTGGGACATTTGGTTTTTTGCGTTTGGCATCCCTAATTTGAATATTTATTATTATAAATATATTCTCTATGTTTTCAAAATATGGCAATATTTTAATAAAAAAGTTGAGAGAGCTTTTTTTTTTTGGTTATTATTTTGTTATTTCTTCGACCTATATGGCCACAATGAAGGAATATTTGGCCAGTTAAAAGAAACTATACAGCCATCTCCAATTAGCACGATTTAACGCATATAGCCACCCTACACAACCATTACCTTTGCAATGGAGGTTAGGGCGAGCTATTTAATTAGCAAAAACTAAATTAAACGAGAAGTTATGTCATATAACCGGAAACGCATGCATATAGGTACATATATAACCTAAATGCATGGCGATCAGCAATCACGATGACCAAAAAGCAAACACCGACATAAATCCGAAATAATAGAAAAGACGAAAACCAACCCAAAGAATTTGCTGAAATAATTTGGTATTAAGTTTAACAAATTGTTTACTTTTTCATTTACATTTATTATCAAGACTCAAACCCTCCACGTATCAAAGATTCGGCACAGCCGAATTTAACACTCTTACTTGTTTTTTAAGGTACTTTTCATCCGCTTTTGTAATCGAGTGGTTATAATCTAATGGTAATAATGTTTCCCTTATTTCAATGTCTATATATATTAAAATGTTTCCACTACATTTCCACTGCGTTTATGTGTAAAAACGTTACTTTCATATTAAAAGCTTTACTAGTTTATAAATAAGTATGACAGATTTGAATTGAATTCATATTTTTATTCAGTTTGCCATCAGTTCTACAAAAATTGATGTTAATTTTAAATAAATTCGCAAAGTATTCTAAAGTGTGTTCATTATAGAATTCCAAAAAAGAAAAACACTCGTATTTATTGTTGGATTATATAATTTATTTTTGTTTTAAATCTTTTACACATGACTTCAGATAATGAATATTTCATAGATGTATTAAAATACATTATCACTTGAAAGTACAAATATGAACAATTTTAATATAAAAAATATTTAATAAAGAAAACAAAAACAGTTTCTAACTGATAATTTTTGCTAACTTCAATATATTCTAAATTTATCAGTTAGTACATATGTATAGTAGTATATAGAATAGTAGAATAAATTAGGTTAGGTATACTTTATATTTCTATTTCACATATAATTAAAGATAAGACAAAAAAAAATAAGAATCTTTAAATTCTCTTTACACAGTAATGCTGAAAATAAAAAAATATTCCAAACAAAGTTTTAAGTACAAAATTGTTTAAATTACTTTCCGAGGTATATGTAAGGATTCTGATCTGATTTTTTTTTTTTTTTTGATGTGTAAACATCTATACGCGCAGGGGGGTAAATTTCTATTTCACAATACAATCACAAAAACAGCGTAACATGTGAGCTCACATGTGAGCCGTAACATGAGAGCCGTAAGACAAATCGGTGTGACTTATGACTGTATTGTTGAAAAATTTATGATATAAAATTGTTACAGCTAATTCAACAATCCTTTACTGTAAAACGATAAAAATTTCACAACATAAACGTATAACATATATTTACATAATTCAACAACCCCACAAGTATAACAACAGTCCCTGCAGTTGTTTGTTATAAGTGATACATAGATGACGCTTTCTGTTTGATTTTAAAAAAGTGACATAAAAAATCTTTAATTACTAGATGTTTACACATCTCCCCTGTGATCGGACTCACATGATTTTTTTTTAAGTTTAAATACACTCTTACTTAACTCAGCATCACTTACATTTATTGGTGAAACCGATTTATGTTCAGACCTAGCTCCGATATGCAATATGTCACCTATTAATTGGGCTGAAACTACCCAGATTTTCATACAGCTATCTTGGTTTATGAGGTTTTATTATATCTATAAATCGTAAGTCCTAAAATTATAAGTTAGGAATACTTTGAGTCAACATATATAACTATATAACATACATAACTCAAATATATCTAAAGATATACAAATATGATATGTTTTACTATAATTTGGGTTGTTTGTATTTGAAGATTAAATGACCCCATTAAAATATTTCCCGGAGCTCGTGAATCGGTGTATACCTACTTTAATATTCTTACTTATTTTAAATTTATGTATGGTAACTTTATCTGTAGTGAATACCTCTGGGCCTACGTTCATGCTAAAAAAAACATTGGTTATCGGCAGATTTGTATGGAACTCATAACTTTTTTGCCATTTCAGAATTACTGACTTAGTCCAATCAGCAATATCCAATCCACTATCTGTCAAAATAAGAAAGGTCAGAAAGGTGGAAGTGGTCAACAAAGTTTTGGTATAAAAGCAGTCATTAAGACCATAATGTACGATATTGAAATCGGTTGAGATTGGTTCAAGTTGGGATATTGAAGATGGGTGTTTTGAATAAAATAACTTATTTAAGGCGTTTAAGATGTAAACGTACGATTAATTCAAATGTACATCAGTAATTATTATTTTTATACCCTATACCACTATGTGGTTTGGGTATAATGACTTTGTGCTGCTGCTTGTAACTACCAAACATATTTGCCATAGACCCATCTTTTATTATACCGATCGACTCAGAATCACTTTCTGAGTCGATTTAGCGATGTCCGTCCGTCTGTGTGTCCATGTAAATCTTGTAATAAAACTACAGGTCGCAAATATGAATATATTTTAATGAAATTTGGTATATAAGCTTTTATCGGCCATAGGATGAACGCTAATGAAATTGGTGTAATTCGGTCCATGTTCATGTCCCCATACAAATGACCCCTATGAAAACGACATAAATTGCCATAAGATCCAAATTATCGTATAAATTTAGTCAAACTGGGTTTGTATGTACTTATTATATCCATTAATCAGTAGTCCAAAAATATAAGACAATTCTTAGTCATAGGCCCCATATGGAGCTGCTTCCCGATCTTCACTTAAATCTATTAAAAAACAAAAATATTGCACAGATTTTTTTTTTCAAATTTGGCTTGTATATATTTTAGCAAAAAGTAAGTGACCTTACCAAATACAGTCAGGATTGGTGCACTTTTCGTCCTAGTCCACTTATAAATGTAGCATCAGATACGAACTTCTTCATATCCGAAGGCAAAAAAATTAATGGCAATTCCACTCAATTTGGTTTATACTAGTTTTCGATATCTAATTAGCTGGACCAATCACTTAGGGTATCTAAACGTATGGTATAGGGTATGGTATAGTCGGTGTAGACCGACTACAATTTACCTACTTGGTGTCTTTTATTATTGTAAAAATTTTAAGTTTATACACATAAAGAGATGAATAAAGGCAGAAAAAATGTACTTAGGTATATAATTTTACCTCTAGTTGCCACATTTTGTAACCAAAATTCATAAGTAATACCTTCCTGAAAATGTTAGCGCCGCACAGTGGCGCCATTTGAGTTTTTTCGTTTCAAATATCATATCTTTTGAACCGAATAACATAATTGAACAGTTTAAACAGCATATGATAGATAACTGTTCAACCTATGATATGAGCGTTTGGAAAGGGTGCTACGCTTTGTAGGGGCCTACTTATGGGTTATCAAATTTAAAATTTGTAGAAAAATCAATTTTATGGTAACTAAAAAAAATTATTTTTACATTTTTAGATTGTTTTTATTTTTTTTCTTTAGGGTTTTATGTTTTAAATTATTACCCAACAAATTAAAAAAAATTACTTCTTTTTAAATTTATTTTTTCAATTTTCTGTAAAATATTCATCAAAATTCGTAAGAGAAGATATATCTAAAAGACTAATCATTTCTAAACTATAATTATTTTCTAACTCTATTCGTGACTTCACATGCCGCAGGGAAGAAATAAGTGGATCGGAAGATGCTGTCAACATGTTGAAGAGGTCCTTATTTTGCTTTGCTTTGAATGTGTTCTGCAATCTATATTTTTTATAAAATTTGTTAAGAGACTCCTGTGCTTCTTCAGAAAGCTCTCCAATTGGCAAAGACTGGTACTCAATTCTATCTTTGCCATGCGCCAATATTTTATGGACGGTCGGGGTCAACTTCTTCTGTGGATACATTTCTGCTAAAAGAGATGCAGTTTTCGATGCATATTCTCCATATTTTTTAGAATTGACATTTTCTTTGCAGTTTAAAACATTAAAGATCGTTCCCAATCTTTTCACGATTTGATTGTCAATTCCAGTGATTCTAGTTACTGCCTCATCATTTTCAAAAAATCTCCTAGAAGTGTTTCCATCATTTGAGTTACCGTATCCGTGCTAGGGACAGTCTACTTTTATTCCAACTTGTTTAAAAAAAGCATCCTGTATTTGCTTCTTTCTGATCTTTTCCTTATCCTTTATTGATGTATTTTCATCGAAGTTTTCCTCCTCTTGTGGTAGAATGTGACAATGTTGAGGTTGTTCCTGTCAGTTCGTTTACGACTTTTCCGTCAACCATGGTCAGGTGGAACTCGTAATTGCATTCAATATATTTTCCTTCTCCAATTTGCAGCTTTATAGGCTTAATCTTGCTTATTTGTTCTTCAATGTCCTTCACCGTGGTCCTTATGAGTTCTGCCGATTCCCTTGCAAACTGAAATATTATTGGTCGGCAATAATGCACTGATGACGGACGTGGATTTTTTCAGTGTAGGGAAACATCAGATTTTAGCCGCAAAGGAACAACAGATGCATAAACATATTTCCGTCCGATATTGTAGCGTCATCGGAAGATATCCTTTGCTTATAAACGCTTTGTCCGGATGATCCATCGCAGCCCCATTTGCTGATCAATGTCAGTTTCTCAGGAAGAATTTTCACCTCATTTTCACCTAACTCTTTCACTATCCTCTGTATATTTAATAGACAGCGCGTCCGATAAATGCTTCGTGGTCAAGTCATTGGTGGCATCGGCAAGTTTCCTCGTTCTTGTGAAAATTGAACACTCCTCAATACTTTTTTTTGGCCTTCCTTTTGCTCCTCTGGTTGATGTGGTGGGTTTATCTACTGCCAATATATCCAGGATGGTGTCTTCATTAAGCCAGTCCTCGTATTTGGAGTTGAAGTTCTGAATAGTTCGATTAGATTTCACCCATTTTGCCTTAATATTTGCAAATATCAGATAAAAATTATTTTTTATAATTTCGCTTCTCTCAATATTTCCGTATAAGCTTCCAAGTTCTTCTAAAGCAGCTTCCGTGAAAAACTTTGGTGTGGTTGACCTAAACAGTTCAAATAATTTTAAATTGTTTAACGCCATGGTTTCAGTACTTGTTGCGCCAACTTTTAGTCGTAGACTAATCCAGGTATTGTGCTTATTTTGCAATATATAGGCTTATGCTACCATGCCTAAAAATTTACCTGTTCCCTGCATACATATGGATTTAGGCTGAATTATGCAATTTTGATATTATGCTCGTGTCTAAATATGATTTATGCCTACCTGGAGGGACCATAAGTCAATATTGTTCTTGACCATTTGTACTCCAAAGTAATTTTTAAGTGAGGTGCGTACCTGAGAATTTCAATGAGTAGTTTTTTGTGCATCCTGTGTCTGTAACAGAATATTGGGAGTAGACTTTGGCAGAGGCTCACAGGTAGACAACCGACTTAAAATGCAATTTTCAAACTATTAGATCAAACTAGTGTCAGTCAAAACATGTAAGGGATGATGCACGCCATACAATTTCTGCAACCATGTCTTTTTAACCTTTTTTACCTCTAGAAGCCAAACGGGCACGTACGGGCAGATAAAACCTTTTGAATTATGTAAAGAAATAATCAAAGAACATGTTTTGCAAATATGGCAAATATAGAAAAATATAGATTTTTTTATTTTCCGTCAAAGTTGAAAAATAGTGAAAAAACGGATAGTTTTTAAATAGTGATTTACCAGGAGAAACACAAAGCAAACAGTTAATTTTTTTTATCATTATACATTTAATAAATACATCAATCAATACAAACAAAAATTAGGCGATTCGTTACCTATTTTTCGTGATATTACACCTGAAATCGCAACAAATTGACTAAAAATTGTGTGTTTTTTTGAAAACCGAAAGGCGGTCAACTTTGCACGGTTATATCTTCTAAACTGAAAATGTGATATTATTAAGAGTAGCATATTTGAAATCGTTGAAAAGTTTCCTATAACATGGGTTCATTCAAAACTTCGTCGGCGCACATGAAAATTTTGATTTTTGCTACCTCGTTTGCTCTACGGGCGCCACTGTGCGCCGCCAGTTGGCGCTCATCAACCATTTGTGAGAAAATTCTAAAAATTTGTATTATTTGAAATTTTTCGAGGTATGTTTACAAAAAATGTAAGAATTAACCTTTGGGGTGTCTAATTGGCGATTTTCTTCAGCAACTCAAAAATAATGGTAAATTTTTAAATATATGAAAATGTCGCAGAACAACTATTGTTTTCGAGGAGCCAAAGAAACATTTTCAACAATAAAAAGAGTTCTTTTTCGCGAAAAGTCGACTTTTACATCTATAATATTAATAGGCATCTATAATATTATTAATGAGTTTGGCATCTTCATTCACAATAATAATAAACCAAAAAAGTGATGGTTTGTGAATTGGCTAAGTTGAAAGTTGCCTAGAAATTGCACTCGAATTTCGATTGCTGGAATCTGCTAGTATTACTAATATATTAATAAAAAATTATTTATTTACACAATTTTGCTAAAGAATGAAATAAGAAGTCAATGGTTATTAAAGGAAAAAAATACATGATAAGATAAAAATATATAAGGTCATAAAAAAGTTTGGCCTGAGAACGCCAAACCATTTGTGGGTTTTACTATAGTGGCCTAGTACTTTCACTCTGACATGGAATTTTTCACCCCCAGATAATGACCCCGAAAATGTTCCACATGTGCGCCATCTTTTATGTCGGTATATGAATACTGAATAACTTAAGACACCCGATTTCCTTATGTGAGATGTTTGTATTTAGCTTGGTCTTTTTCGATTCAATTGGACTACTTTTTGAATACAACATCAATCAATTGGCCGCCTCTATTTGCCACGGCAAAATGCTCGTGAAATAAAACGCTGATTTCGGCATGAATGTTTGCCTTGAGCTCTTCAATGGTCTGAGGCTTGTTTGCGTTCACTTTGCTTTTCGAATAACACCAGAATCAAATCTAGAGATAGGTTAGCCAGTAAATGTCGCCTTTTTTTTGAAATCGCACGTCCAGGGAACTTTTGTTGCAAAAACTGCATTGTTTAATTTGCAGTGTGGCATGGTGTACCATCTTGTTGAAACAAGTAACCGTCCAGACCTTTTTTACACATTTGCGGCCAGATATACTAAGTCAACATCCACCGATATTGTATCCCGGCGACAGTTTCATGAAACATGCAATGATATTTCCAGGATCGCTTGTGGATTCTCCTTTCCCCAAATGCGACAATTTTGCTTGTTAATGCTGCCACAGATTGGCAAATTGGCCTCGTAGGTTATCAAAATTTGCTTCCAAAAATCAGGTTCAGTATCAACCATTCGAATGATTGTTTGGCCGTAACACAAGCGACGTGGCCGGCCTGTCAGCAAAATGCAAAAATGCAAATCATCCTTCAAATGGGCCGCAAAGTGGTTCCATTGCCATGCCAAAATTTTGAGCGCGGTGACGATACGACTCATTTGGGTTCTGGACAACACTCTCTCGTACCGCAACCATTAGTTCATTGGAACATCTTGGGTGTTGATTAACAACATATGGACGATTTCCCACAATACCGTGCTCAACAAATTTCTGCACTAAACAATGCTTCTTGGCTACGATATATACTTGACTTAGCACAACTAAACGACTATATTCAATGTAGAGCGTCACTATTTCGGCGTGTGCTTTTGGTGTAAAACGATACATAGGAAAAATTATACTGAATTGACGATTCACAAACGGTTGAAAAATGTCAAACTTATTAAATGTTGCCATACCAACATAAAAGATGGGGCATCCTATACATTTCTTAAAAGCGAGAGATCGGCTCATATTAAAATTTTTAACGTGTAAAAAAGTTGTTGGAATATAATCTTTGAAATCTGAACAAGTTTTTTAAACGATAAAATGGAGTATATAAAAAAATTCATCTAAAATTTATTTATTTTTTAGAATTCTAATTATTAAGAATGGGGAGTCTTAACGGAGATGTCTTGGTAATGCGCAACGGACGCTCAACCAGCCAAGTATCAGTGTATAATTATCCAGAACACTTAAATCCATTTTACGAAGATGATCAACACAAACGATTACGATTTTGGAAAATCAACAAAAAAGATAAAGAGGGACGAAGAAATAGTTTTTCCATTGGTAATCTTAAAGATATGTGGTAAGTCTATTTTTTAAGTTAAAAAAATCACCTATTCTTAATTTTTTCCTTTTCAATTCAGTGATTTACAATTCTATATAAGCAACTCATTCAAGCTTAATTAGAATGACTGGGTCAATGAATAAATTCAAAATAGAATTTTTAATGTTTATTAAGTTTCTTTAAATGCAATAATAGTTTGCAAATCTTTACATTTTGAAGTTAAGTGCTGAAAGCAGTCAAACTTGAAATACTTGACTTATTGCTTAATTCCCAAATAGAATTAATTTTACTATTAAGTTCCTAAAAGCCTTATCTTAAATTTATGTCTGTCAAGGACCAAATTATTAAGTGAAATAAATTCACAAACTATTAAAAATTCAACAACAGTGTTAAATTCGTCAGTGTCGAATCTTTGATAACCTCAGCCCGTGTTCTATATTATAACACAATATTCTAAACAATGTTGTCCAACACTAAGAGCCAAAAAAGACTAGATTTCAAATTGCGATGACTATATTTTTTAAGATGATGTTTAAAAGTAATAAGATAATTAACAAAAAATTTAGGTATTTCGTGCTTTTCAATTTAAAGCAATCATTAAATACATTTTTATTTGTAGCACATTTTTGCTTGTGTTTTTATACCCTATACCACTATGTGGTTTGGGTATAATGACTTTGTGCTGCTGTTTGTAACAACCAAAAATATTTGACCTAGACCCATCTTTAATTATACCGATCGAATCAGAATCACTTTTTGAGTTGATTTAACAATGTCCGTCCGTCCGACCGTCCGTCCGTCTGTGTATCCATGTAAACCTTGTAATCAAACTGCAGTTCGCAAATATAAATATATTTTGATGAACTTTGGTATATAAGCTTTTATCGGCCATGGGATGAACGCTATTGAAATTGGTGAGAATCGGTCCATGTTCAGACCTAGCCCCCATACAAATTATCCCTATGAAATCGACATAAATTGCCATAAGATCCAAATTGTCATATAGATCTTACTCAAATTGGGTTTGTATGCGTTCATTACATCCATTAATGAGTAGTCCAAAAATGATCCCTTTGGTCCCATATAGACTGCTTCCCAATCTTCACTTAAATCTATTAAAAACAAAAATATTGCACTGATTCTTCTCAAATTTTGTTTGTATATATTTTTGCAAAATACAAGAGACTTTACCAAACATGATCAGGATTGGTCCATTTTTGGACCTAGTCCCCATATAGATATAGCATCCGATATGAACTTTTTCATATCTGCAGCCAAAAAAATTAATAAAAATCCCACTCAAATTTGGTTTTTGCTAATTTTCTATGTCCAGATAGTTGAGCCTAAGAGATAGGGTTTCTAAACGCATGGTATAGGGTATCGTATAGTCCGTCTAGACCGACTATAATTTTCTTACTTGTTTTTTTTTTGTACATGTGCATCGCCACACAGCGGACCATATTTTGAGAAAGTGGCCAAAAATATTTTTTTTTTTGTTACCGATTTTAAAGTTATGTTATTCATTTGAAAGTAAATACTAGTAAAACTCGGGAGCCAAAAAATTGCGACTCTATCTCAACTATATCACAGCGAACAGGGTCTTCGAAAATGGACTTTCTCAGTATTTTGCCAAAATTAAAAATTTCTTTGTAAATTTTTATTTCTGAATGACTGTAACATTTTTGATTTAAAAGATTTTGAAGTGAAATAAATTTTGCATAATTTTATGGCTTCCATACTATTAATGTTAAAAATGTAAAATCAATGAGTCATTTCAAAATTTAAAAAAAAAAATTTTTTAAAAAAGATCCAAATTTTCCGAAAATCTCCTACTTAATAGAGCATAACTCCTGCCAGTCAAAAGCAGTCAGAAAAAATCTTGCACTCTTCTATAGTCCGAACCCTCCCTATACTCCTATACTCCATTATACACCCGCCAGTTTCCGCCCGTGTGCACCAGAATAATTTTTCTGACCCAAGGTTAGATATTTTCTGCAAAATTTATTAATACAAAAGTTGTCCACTATGTGGTTAGGATATATTAAGTTTGAGGTGATGTTTGTAACTGCAAAAAATATTGGAAATTTATCCATCTTTTATTATACGGATCGACTCAAAAACACTTTCTGAGTCGATTAAACGATGTCCGTCCGTCCGTCTGAGTGTTATGAATACAAAAGTTGGTCGTACCGGTGCACCGCGGTGTACTTTTTTGCGTGTCGGTAGAGTTGTCAGGAGTTGTTATATACTTATAAAAAAAGGTATCTTTCAAAAACTTTAATAGTCTGAAATAGAGTTATATAGTTTAAATACCTGACAAAATGGGAAACAATTTAAATAACAGGTAAATGGTAAAAAAAAAAAAAACTATTGCGACATAGCCCTTTAAGATATGAACAGGTATGCTTCACCTTTTAAAAGGGGTTAGGGTGTGGGTTTTTTATGCTTCTAAAAGTGGTAATAAAAGATAAAAAATTTTATTTTACATAATTGCAAGGAAGAGTATTTGTAATAATGTTTCCACAATTATTATTCATTACAATTTGTGCAATGGCTAAGTACTGTTACAGAGATCTGGCAGATATTTATTTTCAACGAAATGATGTAGACGATGTAATTTTGCACATAGTGAGCAACGACTTCTTTAAGAATTGTAACCTAGAAGACATTGAAATGCACAAAGAAAAAATTACTAATTTTGCATCGAATTTTAAAAGACGGCACATTGAATGCTCTCATAGCAAGGCAAAGATGTACAAACGTTACCAAGACTGGTTAATAAAGGAACTTATTTTTGAGAGGGCATCTACAACTGCCAACGAAAGTGGAAAAAGGGTCGACCAGCAAAACCAACTGACGGATGTAGTGAAAGATCTCGAAGGTGCAAGCTGGAGAATATCAATGAAGAAATTTCTCAAAGAATTATTAAGGATTCATTTTTGCACCAAATTCAACCAACCCGAAATAAAAAAAAATAAAATTGAAATAATTGAAAAAATGGTAGAAGCGAGCCCAAGGCGCACAAAGAGGATTTTGAAAAGCATTCCTACACCAAATGAAGATAAGAAATTTACGTCGGAAGAAGCGTTCGCCCTATTTTTGGATTTGAAATTGACCAAAAATCAATATAAGGAATTGCGGAAACCAATGAAAAGAATTGTGGGATTTTTCCAGAGTATCGATATTTAGTTTCTGCCAAAAAAGAATGCTTACCTTCACAATCTGCTATTAGTGTCACTTCAACATCAGCAGAAATAAAATTGCAAGATCTCCTTGAACATACTGCAGAACGATTGCTAAATACGTTTGATACTGATCATTTAAAAAAAATTGGTACTATTTTGTTGTGCACTTCAGATCCACATATGTCCAACATTCGTCAAAAATGGAAAACTACCTCTATTGAATTAGACGAAGAAGCTAAACAACTTCTAGAAGATGAAAATCAAGGCTATTTAGAAGAAATTTTTACTAAAATTGATTGATTTAAAGTACTTTTTCATTACACTAACAATAAGTTACACTTTTTTTATATAGTTAGAAAATTGTCTTGATTTAAAAATTTATATATTTTGTAAATTTACAATAAAAATTGTTATATTTCATAAATTTACCATAAAAATTGATATAGAAATATTTAAAAAGAAAATAAAAAAAAATTTAACTAAAGCAAAAACATCCGAGTTTTTCATTGAAACTTCTCTATCTTGAACCAATATAAGGTAACTTTTACGTTCGGTGCTTAATAAATTATATTTTAACTCGGGATCTTTCAAAAAAAAAAACAACCTTTGGCCTTTGTGCACATTAGGACTAAAAAGTTTACGGGGGCCACAGTTTGGCATTTTCTGAAAAAATTAACTTAAAAAATTGTTTAAAAGTATTAGTTGTAAATTAACTGAAAAAATAAGACATTATATTAAAAAAAACCTTTTTTTACCTTTTAACACTTCACTTTTGTACTAAAATTCAACTACAAATAAAAATGTATTTTAAACCCTCCGTAACTTTTTTTATTTTCGGTCGAGAATTACGTTTTATAGCAAAACTTAAAGGCTAAAGTCTCACCTACCAAACAAAAAAAACCGCATATCAAAATTCCAATCCAATCAAAAGTTATAGATTTTGACCGCCTTCTCGTCAAATGGTCCACTGTGCTCCGATGCATATATACAGCTGTGAAAAAATAGCACCACCCACAGAAGCAATGTTTTCAAAAGCCTCTTAAGTTTAAGAAACTTATGAATAAGTTTTTAGAAGTAGAAGACTCTCAAAAAAATTAGGAAAGCGAAAGACAACATAATTTTATTTACGGTTTACAACAAATTTAAGGAACTGAAAAATTAAGAAAATTAACGGATAAAAACTAGCACCTCTTTTCAAATATGCACCTAAAATTATGAAAATAGGAAATAAACAACAGTTTAATTACTTAAAAAT
>OY821518.1:229608847-229806347 GCA_963682025.1 Cordilura impudica | reverse complement strand
TATATTATATTATATTATATTATATTATATTATATTATATTATATTATATTATATTATATTATATTATATTATATTATATTATATTATATTATATTATATTATATTATATTATATTATATTATATTATATTATATTATATTATATTATATTATATTATATTATATTATATTATATTATATTATATTATGTTATATTATATTATATTATATTATATTATATTATATTATATTATATATATTATATTATATTATATTATATTATATTTTCGGCTCCTAAAATACTCAAAGTGCAAACGAGTGCTTGACAAAGGGCACAACTACTTGCGGGGAAAGGGAAACGAAAAAATTTATACATCCGTCCCTGCGCGATGGTCATCACACAAGAGTTGCGGAGAAACTAACATTGACAACAAATTTTCTTTCAGCAAAGACTGCAATAGGGTTACCGCCTTCCTCAATTAATGAATAAAAATTTTAACTGCAAATATCAAATGATAATTATATACAATTATTTGTTTGAAAATTACAAATTTTACATTGACTTTACTTTTAAAAAATGTAACTAAATTTTCTTTTTTTTTAAATTACAATTTTTAAGCTAATTTTAATAGATTTTGCAAATGTTGAAACTGTTCTATATATAAAGCATACAATTATGTGTAAGCGGCAACACTTTTCATTTTCGACGTCGCTCAACCAAGCACTGTGGTCAATAACATGTTTTTAAATCGTAAATTTTCAATTTTGTTTGTATGAAAAATTTTGTTTAACTTTTGTTAGAGTTTTTCTATATTTTAAATATTTTTATTTGTAGTATTTTCATAACTTAATCATTCCTATATATTCTTTAAGGTTGCAGTATTTGAAATTCCATTGTCGGGATTGAAGAAATGACTGAAGTTTAGAAAATATATTGTAAATCTATCTATGAGATTTATTTTTAATTATTTAACTTAATAATTGTAAAAAATATTGGCAATTATGCCAAAAATTTAAATAAATGATAATACAAGATACATTTTTTTATTGAAAATTGATTGAACATTATTCAAATTTGTCACTTAAATGTTTTGATAATTAGTTCTTTAATTTCTTTTATTTGTATGTTAATAATACTACGATTGGAAAATATACGTAAATTTCTTAAATTCCAGTATATGCATTATTTAAATTTTATATTTTGTATTATGAGAATTTTGTGTTTATTCCACTGTACTTGTGGGCAAAGCATGTTGTCATGCATGAGAAATATGAGAGTAGAGTAAGTAGAGAGAGAGAGTAGAGAGAAATATGAAATATGAGAGTAAAGAATTTCATTCTGCTCTTGTATTCCTTCCCTTCATGCTGGCTCTTGACTGTTCCCATCGTCCAGCACTCAAGTGCAAACGGCTAGCTCGTAAGTGCAAAAGGCTCCTGCGAGCCAAATTGCCCATCACTGGTCATCAGTATCCGTTTGGGATACCGTTACATTTTTATTGTTTACATTTCTCTTCTTTTGAGTTTTTTTTTATGATATCAGTGTTGTAAACTGACACTGCGCATTGTCCGAAATTTTGTAACATATAATCATGTCAAATTTGTCCTAAAATAATCCAAATAAAACGTTTTAAAATAACTTGTGAAACTACAATAATAAAATAAAATAAATAAAATAAGTATGTTAAACATTAAATTTTATTAAAACAACATCACCGTTAGCAACGTTGAATACAAAAGTAACACCTAGCATGGTCCTCATGCTCCCAAGAGTTGGAAGTGTAATAAGCCTTACCCTATTAGGATATGATGGTAAGTCATCATAACTCCCACCTAAACCACGTACACAGAATGGAAAAAACTTTTACTGCACAGACTCAATTGCGTTGATGTGAACCTGATAATATAGTTTCCACATTATTGATGTATATTCCAAAATGGGTCTTACAATATCCGTTTAAAGCAATTTATTAACATATGGATCAGAAAACTCCTTAACCCTTCGTTTAACGAAACCAAGAGTAGATCTTGCCTTATTAGCAATTATATTAATATGATCAATGAAATCAAGTTTCTTATCCATAAGTACAGCAGAGCATATTTCGTCCATTATAATATAATAAAAGTAAAAATTCCTAAGATAATTTTTATACCCTCCACTCCAGTGTGCAGAGGGTATATATAAGTTTGTCATTCCGTTTGTAATAATTAGAAAAAAAATTTTGGACCCCATATAATATATATATATGTAATCCTTATAACAACCGGAATTGATATAGCGATGTCCGTCTGTCCGTCTGTCCATCTGTCCGTCTGTGGAAATCACGATGGCGGCATCAATCGGGCAGCTAGGGTGCTCGCTGGCATAAAAAATGATTCATTAACATCCTGAAAAGTTTGCTATTTAAAATCGTCCAAATCGGTCGATTAGGGCCCGAGATTTGAATGAAGAACTAAAAAAAGTCTTGAAAAAATATAATTTTCTATGTTGTTCTTGTCGCGATCACGCCCTCAATAGGATAGCTAAGGTGATCATTTTTAGTGAGAATGATTCTCCAAATTCATGGGAAGATTTCTATTTCAAAAATCATTAAAATCGGTGGAACAGGTCCAGGGAAATCTGTGAAAAAGTAAAAAAAAAATGAAAAATATGATATTTCTATATTCTTCTTATTGTTATTCTAAATGTTGTATTGTTGTCATAGCTGGACTTGTTGTTTTTGTGGTCGTTGTGGTAATAATATAATAAAAACTAACCCTTTGTACATTTTTTTTATCAACTCTGGTAGAAAAATTCAAAAGTTTCCATTGTTTTGGCATCACTAAACAAATTTACTAGATCATTTCTGTCATTGCCACGAGCCTGCCTGCAAGGTTTCAGATCGATTGGATCACGGGAAAGCGGTTAAAATCGATCCAAAATTTTTTCGACAAGCAGACACTACGAGCTAATATAAAGGGAGTAAAAATTCACCATCATCTAAAGCAAATAATGCTAAAATACCTAGTTGTTAATAAAAAAAAACAATGTAAATTTAGCAAAAAAAATTTTTATGTATTAATTTATTTTAAAAAAAATCACAAAAATAACGTTTGATGTTGTATTTTTTGTGTGAAATATTTACATATACATACATACACATATTAAATAATACAAATAATATACATATATTCTATATATGTATATCCATAATAACTGCATGTTAGAAATAAATCGGTATATTATTTTATTTACATGAAATTCTGCAATATTTTGTTGTGGGGAAAATACATTTCTTTTGCATTAAAGGTGCTATTACATGATGGGTTTTTTACATATGTACTGTCAAATTTTCCCACAACAAATGTTGTACACATCGTGTGATACATATGAAACATTGTTTATGTACAATACATGAGGAAAGTCACGTGTACATTTTTCAATTAGAACAGGTTCTATTTTTGCATGACAAACATATGGAAATACAACACTTCTTGTGGCGAAAGAAAAACAGAGTAAATTTTAAAGAAAAATAAATTGTTTAATATTAATTAACAATTAAAAAATATATAACCTTTTTTTTAACAATAAATTTTTGTAAATTCACAAATTAGATCAGCTGTTGTTTACATTTAGAGGTTATGTCATACGGAAATTCATATGTACGATGATAGCAAAAATTATGAATCGTATGTAAAAGACTATTTTGACAGACATGAGGAATTTCATATGGATAAAAAAAGTGACAGTACATATGTAAAAAACATTTCGTGTAATAGCACCTTAACAGAGCGTCACTTCATTTTGCTCAGCGTGACTATGCCACAGTAGATGGCGCCACAATTTTTGTTCTAATTAGCTGTGCAATAGTTATTTCTATTTTAACATGAATGTCAATATTTTCAAACAATCAGAACAATGCTAAGAGCATACACGGGCTGGTCTTTTATTTTATACGTTTTTTCATTATTCTTTTACAAATATGAACATAAGTTTGGCATATTAATTTTTTGTTGTCTCTACAAAATAGAGTTACCGAGTTCAGCAATTAGTTTTTTTGTTTTCAAAACAGTTCTACATAGTTATATAGAACTATTATTCTGCTTTACCTACAAAATATCTGATTGCGATTACATCTAATTTTTAAAAATTATTTATAATTACTAAAGCATTATTATTCACAAAAATACAAAATTGCACTTTTTAAATTTTCCATTCAAATTTAAGAAAATATCAATTCTTAAAACTGAAATTAAGATTTCCAATTATAAATTATAAAATATTAATTGAATTTCAGAAAATCATATCAAAACGTCGGAAATAATAATTTTAAATTTAGAAGACATCAATTGCATCAAATTCCAAAAAAAAAAAAAAAAAACACCAAATATGTTTACATTTAAAAAATGTTTACTTCAAAAAAAATATTGGCATTCAGGAGAAATTAATAGCTTTTCAGTAACTTCTTTTAACGATAGTCGAATCGTTAAAAAAAGAAAAGCAAAATTATCAGTAAAATTTTTAAACGATATTCGCTATTTTTAAAGTCAGCTGTTGTTGTTATCTAAACGACAACCATTTTTGTGTTGTTTATTCAATCGATAAAAACTAAAATTTTTAGGTTGAAATGTTGTCATACATAAATAAAAATCATAAAATAGTGAAAATATTTTGCTTCTATTAAAAAACTTTTTTATATATTAAATAGCATATTCAATTCATTATTTAATTTTCAAATAAATAAACAGAAATATTAGTACAAAAATAAAGATATTAAACATAAAGATAAAATCATCCTGTCAAACACGAAGTATTTTGTTTTTTTCTATTCTTCTTTGTGTTTTTCGCTTATTTTAACAGAGATGTCACTCGTTTACAATTTAAATAAATAGAAAAATAGATTTGTCGACTGTCGTTAAGATGTGTGTACTTAGTGAATCACTTAATCCTTTTGCCATTGTCGGATCGTTTAAATTTACAGAATCGGACTACAGAAAACATTAATTTAAATTCAGTGAATTTTAGAAAACGTTAAATGATATTTAAGAATTGCGAACATAAAAACTGTTACATAAATAAACGCAATTTGATGAGAATGTTATTTTTTATATATAAATTTTCACAATTTTTTTTTGTATAAAAATTTGAAGTTTTTCAGAAAATAAAGATAACAAATTATTTTATTTAAAATGTTTGGGACGTTTGGTTTTTTGCGTTTGGCATCCCTAATTTGACTATTATTATAAATTTTTTCTCTATGTTTTCCAAATATGGCAATGTTTTAATAAAAAAGTTGAGAGAGCTTTTTTCTGGTTATTATTTGTTACTCCATCCGACCTACATGACCGCAATGAAAAAATATTTCGCCAGTTAAAAGAAACTATACAACCATTACCTTTGCAATGGAGGTTAGGGCGAGCTATTTAATTAGCAAAAACTAAATTAAACGAGAAGTTATGTCATATAACCGGAAACGCATGCATATAGGAAACGCATGCATATTTTTCCAATATTTTGTTTACATTTATTATCAATACTCAAACCGAGGTGGAGGGTATCAAAGATTCGGTATAGCCGAATTTAACACTCTTACTTGTTTTAAATAAAAGGTTTAATATTTTAGAATTAAAATACATTATTAATATATTGCATAACCATTTTTATGAGCATTTTTTTATGTCCCCGTTTATCACCTTTTAGCAATTGCTTTTATAGCATATAAAACTGATAAATTAATACATAATTGACAGCTCTAACATATCTTGTTGTATTAATTTTTATTTTAGGGCATTCAAATCATTTCGCATGAAAAAGAAATCATCCACACTGGGAATTAATAAGACATCAGAAAGTCCACCAACATTACGAAGAGAATTTGTAGGCGACAATGGCTGGAATACTTTCGACCATCGATTGCGCAGCAACAACACATCCTCCATGAACAGTGATAGTTTTGAACGTAACGCCACCTACAGAAGTTCATTGCAGACATTGCCAACAAGTAATGTAAGTAATAACTCTTAGTCAGCTGCAGTCAGCTGAGAAATTTCAAAGAATATTCATTAAATTTAATATTAAATGATATTATGTATGTTTCAACTTTCATTTATAGGATCGTATTGGTTTAAATCGGAACGACGGCTATCGCAGTACTATACAGGTAACGCGCTCAAATCCCCGTTATCAACCACATTCACAACAAAAACAACAAACTTCTACGGGAGTAATACAACAAAGAAGGTATGTTTATGGCGGGTCAGTAACACCTCAACCATTGCGTAATACTATCGTTGGTAGAGGCTCATATGATTATGACAGCGATAATAATATGATCAGGGGGTGAGTTTGTCCCAATATCTAATCGCCGCAAGAGATTATTGTACATTTCATCTATTTTTGTTTGTGTTCTTCACACATTTCACGTACTAAATAATGTGTTGTGTGTTTAATAAACCATAGGGGAACTTTCATTTAAAATCAGCGAAGAAAATAAGTTTTATAGACGTCATTCTCTTTGAATTTGATATAAAAAAAGATTGGCATGTATAGCTCTAAAAGATCCTGTAAAAGTAAAAAAAAAAATAACATAAACTGAACTGGTCTACAATAATTGTAAATTCGAAGTTTAAAAGGTATTGAGACCCATCACATAAAGATAAAGATCTTTATCACATAACGGAATAATCAAAGGGAAAAAAATCAATGTGAGTCCGATCACAGGGGAGATGTGTAAACATCTACACCTTTTCCAATTGTTTTCAGAAAGTATCAAATATATTTCAGAAAACATCAAATGTATTTCAGAAATTATCAAATGTATTTTAGAAAATATCAATTGAATTTCAGAAAATATCTATTGAAATTCAGAGTTAAAAAGTAGTTTACCCTACAATACCGAAAAGTTATTATTGTTTCTATTAGTGATTTGGAGTCGCAGAAAATGTTTAGCAGTATTTGGAGTTATTTGTTATGCACTGGAAAATAAACTATCAAAGGTGGCCTTTTAATCGAAAGAAGATGAGGACTTCATTTGTTAATCAGCTACAATATAAAATTCAGGATAGAATTTTGACCGATTTTCATCATTTTGAAAAAAAAATGCGTTTATATCGTCACCTAAAATACAAAAGGCCGCAACTAACAAAAAGTTCAAAATTGACTTTTTGTATTGTAGTTACGGTCTTTTACTTAAAAACTACTATTTTACCATAAATTTGTTTTCATAAAAAAAATCCGTCTTTATTTTTCAGCTTGATTCTAAAATTTGGAATTAAGTTTAAAGTAGTTTTTCTTTTATGATCCTTTTTACTTCTCCTGTAAAAAAAAATAAAAATATTAGTTACGGCCTTTTGCATTTTAGGTGGCGATATGTAGTTTTCAAGATATATTACAAACCCAGTGTAATACTTAAAAAAATATATTTTTATATAGCGTTCTGACTATTTTTCTGAGACTCAATTGATATTTTCTGAAATTCAATTCATATTTTCTGAAGTAAATTTAATAATTTCTGAAATACACTTGATGTTTTTTGAAATATATTTGATAATTTCAGAAATACATTTTATGTTTTCTGAAATACATTAGATAATTGCTGAAATACATTTGCTGTTTTCTGAAACACATTTAAAATTTTATGAAATACATTTGATGGTTTGTGATATACATTTGATAATTTCTGAAATACATTTGATGTTTTCTGAAATACAGTTGATATTTTCTGAAATATATTTGATAATTTCAAAAATACATTTTATGTTTTCTGAAATACGTTTGATGTTTTCTGTAATACATTAGATAATTGCTGAAATACATTTGATGTTTTCTGAAATACATTTAAAATTTTCTGAAATAAATTTGATGGTTTCAGAAATATATTTGATAATTTCTGAAATACAATTGATATTTTCTGAAAATCAATTAATGTTTTCTGAACCAAATTGATACTTTCTGAAATTCAATTGCTGTTTTCTGATATACAATTGGAAAAGGTGTAGTAATTAAAAAAAACACCTAAGTATATTTTTGACTTCTTCAAAGTTTTGCTAGTACTAGCAGATTCAAGCCCTCGAAATTCGAGCGCAAATTCTAGAAAATTTTATTTTTTCATTAAATAAAGAGCCTAAAAGTATGCTAATCAATTATAGTCAATTCACAAATCAACACAAAAAACAAACTCAGTTTTATTACCAACACATTAACAAATTTAATAAACACACACATAGCATTGTATAATTTTATGTATGTGTTAGTAGCAACTTCAAATGCAATTTACAATGGATAATATTGATCTCAGGAGCACTGAAGGGTTAAATAAATAAAAATTAACCTAATTATTTTTCTTAAATTCTAAATAGTGGTATCAACGAATTTAATAGAAAAACTCGTTTTAGGTCATTTTTATTTTAAAATATCTTAAAATCCAAAGCTGGCCTTGGCAAATAATGGGTTAACGTTCTCGGATTTATCCCATATTTTTGGAACGAAACACATTTTGTTTATTATATTTGAAGTGTCGCATCTAAAAATTGGACAGAACTTACAAAATATTTGAATTTTTTAAATAAATTGTCTTTTACTAGCTTGGGGTCATATGTGACCCCAATTCCAAAAGGGTTAATGGAGTCATATTATTTTTTTCCGAAACCCTATGCTATTAAAATAAAATATAACATTTAAAAGTAGAAAAGTGATGAATTTTTGATACAAATTATTTAGAAAGAGTACATTTACAGAATATTTCACAAAAATTCAATTTTTCTCGAAATCCGCAAAAATAAAATCCTTGTCAAAAAAATTCTGACAGAGGGATTTACTTAAAAATGCACATAGTTAATCTGCAATATGTATTTCATAAAACCTTAAAGTGATAGATTAATTTTTTTAAATTTTGTTTAAGAAAGTTTTTTCAAACTTGAAAAAGGAGTTTTAAGAATTTTATCAAAAAAATTTTCAATTTTTGGTCTCAATGCGCAATAGGTCAACATCGTGGTAATAAAACAATACTTTATATCTGAGTACTTATAAATGTAGAGACCAAAAAAGAATGATGGCTTTAATCAATTTCTCAAAGTTGAAAAAAATGCCATCAAATTTCATGACCTAGTTTTTTTTTGGCACTAAAGTGGTCTGGGGCATTTGCTATTTCTTGGCGAGTTTTTTTCGATTTTGAAGTTTTATAGCCTTTTGAAGGGATAATTTAATACTGATCCTGAATTATATAACACCTTGTCGGAAAAATTTAAGTAGAGAACGAAATTTTCGTAAAATCTGAAAAAAAAAAGTCATATTTTCCGCATATAAACACACTTGAAATTTTCAATCGCTTTGCGCCACGACAAAACGTTTTTTGATTGGCCCAAAACTTTGTATTTCTCAGTTTTTTTGTTATTCGCATATTTCTAGGGGGTGAGACCGACAGTTTGAACACTTTTTTTTATTAAGGGCCACCCAAGTATATACTATTCCTACTTTTTATTACGGTGGCCAACCTCGATCGACTTTGTTACTAAGATGGGTACAATATTAAATACAGGATTTTAAATGTTTTAATTCTCAATTAATATTTTTCGATAAGATATTTTTAATCATTAAACAAATTGTTTGATCCGTATTGGAATTGGTGTATGACAAGATATAAATATGTATACATATATCTTTTCATAAATAAATATTTTCAGAAAATGTTAATTTTATTTGGACTTTATCAATTATAGTTATGATGTTAATAGCACTTTTTTGTTGTTGTTTGTTTTCATACCTTTTTGTATTTTTATTAGATCATCACAATCCAGTATGGTTAGCACAAATCCATTTGATACTGATAATGAAGATGATAATGAAGACATCAATACGAGTGGCATGAAGAGTGTTAACGGTGATTCTACTAACACATTGTCCTCAAGAACACCTCGTAAAAAACGTCGAGCACCAGCGCCACCTACTCCCGTAAGTAAACAAACACATTGCAAATTATTTACTTTTTTATGAGGCACCTTATTTGGAATTTTTTTTATAAATATTTTTTTATATACAAACATAACTATCATTATTGCTTAAGTAGGTAGTAGGTATTTGCTTAACGATAAATGTTTTCTGATAAGATATCTTTATTTTGTTCGCTATGCACCATTAAGATAAGTTTTATGCAAGACTTGTTGTTTTGAACGAAAATACAGATTACATTGATGGTACGATTTATGTTGCAATACAAACCTACATTTCAAATGCACCGTTCATAATACTGCAGTTAAATTATTGCCAAAGTAATTTATATGTTTTATCTGTTACCTTAAACCAAGTAGACAACAAGTTCACTTACACATTTATAAATAACTAGCAGATTCCAGCCCTCGAAATTCGAGCGCAAATTCTACGAAATTTTATTTTTTCATTAAATAAAGAACCTAAAAGTATGCTAATCAATTATAGCCAATTCACAAATCAGCACAAAAATCAAACTCATTTTTATTACAAATACATTAACAAATTTAATAAACATACACATAGCATTGTATAATTTTATGTATGTGTTAGTAGCAACTTTAAATGCAATTTACTCAAAACAAAGGAAAAAAATTTAAAAATCTGTAAATCTGCAAAACGGCTGAAAAGAAATACATTTCAAATAATACACGTTTGGTCAAAATCGGGATAAAACGGTAGAACAAAACATCAGTCACCATTTTTATTTGATTTTGAACACATGTTTCAGGAAAAAATTATACTCATTTAAGAATTATCGAAAACATGAACAACCGACCGATATTCAAATAATCAAAATGATTTATTATAAAAGGTACTGAATATAACTTACATCTTTATAGCCTATACCACTATGCGGTCAGGGTATAATGAATTTATGCTGATTTTGTAACTGCCAAAAATGTGTGACCTAGACCCATCTTTTATTATACAGATCGACTCAGAATTACTATCGACTATAGGATGAACGCTATTGAAAATGGTGAAAATCGGTTAATATTCAGACCTAGTCCCCATACAAGTGACCACTATTAGACCAAAATTGCCATAATATCCCAATTATTAAATAGATCTCGGTCAAACTGGGTTTGTATATGTTATCCATTTATTAGTAGTAGTTATCCATTTATCAGTAGTCAAAAAAACAAAAATATTGCACAAATTTTTTTCAAATTTGGTTTGCGCATATTTTTGCAATTTTCGAACGATATGAACTTTTTCATATCCGAAGAAATTTGGTTTATGCTTATTATCTATATCTATATGATGCATGTAACTACCAAAAATAATTGGTCTAGACCACCCTTTTCTTATACCGATCGACTGAGAATCACTTTCTAAGTCGATTTTGGGACGTCTTTCTGTTCGTCCGTCTGTTTGTGTATCCATGTAAAATTTGAAATTTAGTATATCAGCTTTTATTAACTATAGGATCAACGCTATCGAAATTGGTGAAAATCGGTGCATGTTCAAACATAGACCCCACACAAATAACTACTATATGCCCAACTTAAACGATCGTAAGATCCAGATTACCACATAATTCGATAAAAATTGTGTATGTGTGTTTATTAATCCCACTAATCCGAAGTCCAAAAACAAAACATGTAGCGATGTCCGTCCGTTTGACCGTCCGTCTGTCCCTGTAAACCTTGCACTCAAACTACAGGTCGCGAATATGAATATATTTTGATGAACTTTGGTATATAAGCCTTTTTTTTATCAGCCATAGGGTGAACACTATTGAAATTGATAAAAATCGGTGCATGTTTAGACCTTGTCGCCATACAAATGGCCCCATTGAGATAGACATAAATTGCTATAAGACCCAAATTATCATATAGATCTTGGTCAAATTTGGTTTGTTTGTGTTTATTACGCCAATTAATCAGTAGTTCAAAAATAAAGCCTACAGGATAATTCTTAGTCATAGACCCCATATAAAGCTTTTTCCCGAACTTCAATTAAACCTATCAAAAAACAAAAAATATTGCACAGATTTTTACCAAATTTGGATAGTATATGTTTTTTGCAAAAAATAAGTGACTACCAACTATGGTCAGGATCTGTCCATTTGTTGTCCTATTTCCCACGTAAGTAAAGCATCCGATATGAACTGTTTCATATCTGCTGGCAAAGAAATTATTAACAATGCCATTCAGATTTGGTTTACGCTTATTTTCTATATTCAATTAGTTGGACCATCTCTCTAAATCCATGGAATAGGGTTAGGTTTTCTTACTTGTTCCTCTCAAATTTTTTCGCTAGCATTATTACAATTATCTTTGAAAAATATGTCAATTATTATATTTAATTATACATAGTGGTATAGGGTATAATGACTTTGTGCTGCTGTTTGTAACCATCAAAAATCTGAGTCGATTTAGCGATGTCCGTCCGTCTGTGCGTCTCACAGTGGGTTGAGAAGCATGAAAAGTGAGGATTAATTCAGGGAAGACGTAATTTCAAAACCACCATTAAAAAAAAAAGTGGAAAAATATTTGTTTTAATCCGTTAGGAGCTTTTTTGTGTTTTGGAAAAAATGATCTTTTCTTACAATTTTCGCTGTAACTTTGGAATAAAAAGCGATAAATTAGTAAAAATTGCAAGTTAGAACTTAGTTAATGTGCTTTTAGAAAAAATAAAATGTTTTTTAAAAATAAAAAAGGAATAAATATTTAATATGTATTTATATTATAAAAATTGAATTTTAAAATCCGATTTTATTTTCCAAATTCCACAATTCCACAAATTTAACTCAAAAATTCACATTATAAAAATAATATTGTTTTTATTGATGAATAATTATAAGCACAAAACAAACAACCATTTCAGAAAAATTAAAAAAAAAATTTTAAAAAAATTAATTCAATTAATATTGATTATATTGCTACATTTATAATTGAAAATTTTGTATGCATTTATTGTTATTGTTTATTTTTTATTTTATATTGTTCTTATTTAAGAGAAACTTAAATATATATATATATATATACAATTAAAATCAAGGATCCTCCGTATTATCATCACCTTCATAAATATAATCAGCATCTTCATAATTATCATCATCAATAACTTCATTAATCTCTTCTTCATCACAAATTTTTTTGGCATAATTTTTGCTTTTAGTGGTAATTAAAGGATCCGAACTAAGAAGTAATCTATTGAATATATCTTCATTTGACTTCTCCCAACTGCATTTACGAGAATAGTGTTTTTTTTTATTTGGGTACATACATTCATTAGAGTGGACTGAAAAATCATTTGGCCAAACTTTATATAGAATATATATAAACGTTGTCGTATCTTGCTCATTTTTTAAATGTTATGTATCAGAGTTTAGACAAGGACATCTTTTTAAATTGAAAACTTTATTTGCAATCTGTCTTAACACTTTTAGTTTCCTGCAATTTTTTTATATTGTTCTAAAACTTTTTACCCGAGAACATTTTGTAAATTCAGAGCTTCGATTTTTCGCTCCACTATAATGTGCCTGATCATTAAAATTATTTATTGTAATACTAGGTTACATATTTACAATAGCAACAATAACAATCACAGCTACGAAAATAAACACAAAACAAAAACTAAAAAAAGATTTTTTCTGTTGTGTTTTCAAGCATTTTTTTTTTTAATTTTATACTGGGGACTTTTAATAAAAACTTGAATATTACATTCGTTGGCAAGTATTGGGTAAATGTTTTTTTGGAATACACAAGTAGAAATCCCATATTTTACTACAATGTAAACAATTTTACCCGATCTCATCCAGAATTACGTTGAAACTCAATCTCATATTAAAAAATACCCTCTTTTTAGGACAATTTTCAAAAAATTATTAAAAATATTTCTAAAACTTTTATTTAAAAATTTTTTTTTTTAATAATACAGTCAAATACCTGAAGTTGATGCATCCATTTGAAAAAAGTTAGAATTTAAAAAAAAAAAAAATTAAAAAAAATTAAACTTGAAATATCTCGTTTTTCACTTTTTACCACTTCGAGCAAAATTAAAAAAAATTTTTGAACTTTGAGAGAGTATAGCAAGAAATGTAAACAACTTAGAACAATAATTTTGACAGTTAGTGATGACCCATTTTATACTCTGTTACCCGGTATAAAAATTTATTACAAAATACTTATTTCAATTTTTGAATTAATCCTGACTTTTGACCCTTTTCAACCCAATGTGCGTCTGTCCGTCTGTGTGTCCATGTAAATCTTGTAATCAAACTACAGGTCGCAAATATGAATATGTTTTGATGAAATTTTGTATATAAGCTTCCATCGGCCATAGGATGAACACTATTGAAATTGGTTAAATTCGGTTCATGTTCAGACCTAGTCCCCATACAAATGACCCGTATGAAATCAATATAAATTGCCATAAGACCACATTATCATATAGTTCTCTGTCAAATTGGATTTGTATGTGTTTATTATATCCATTAATCAGTAGTCCACAAATATTCCCTATAGGATAATTCTTAGTCATAGGCCCCATATAGAGCTACTTCCCGATCTTCACTTTAGTCTATTAAAAAACAACAATATTGCACAGATTTTTTTCAAAAATCTTACCAAATATGGTCAGGATCGGTCCATTTTTCGACCTAGTTCCCAAAAAAATATAGCACCCTATATGACCTTTTCCATATCTGCAGCAAATAAATTTATAATAATGCCACTCAAATTTGGTTTATGCTTATTTTCTATATCCAATTAGACCGAAAAGATAGGGTCTCTAAGCCATGGTATAGGGTATCATATAGTCGGTCTAGAGGGACTATAATTTTCTTACTTGTTTTTTATTAGTTTGATAAAATTATTAAATATTTTCAACAAAATCCAACTATGTTTTATATAAAGTTAGCCAGAGAATCAAAGGTCTGCTTCCAACGTTATAAAAAAATATCGTGAAGAAAGAAAGGTCCACATGATGTTTGTAAGGCGAAGAAAATAGAATCTAACACATCCGGTAGAAAAGCAGCCCTGTTAGCTCAGCGCTCGGACTATTTGGTGCGATAAGTTAAACCCACTGCAAGTTTTAAAAGATACAAAGTCCAAAATGTTCCAGACCGGAATTATGTAAAAAATTTAGAGGTAGTAAACAGAGCACGGAAATTGAAATCATGTTTCAAAAAAAAAAAATACTCCTGCCCCATAACGGACGGTGAAACTTATGTAACGGCAGATTTTTGGTAGCTTCTCGATCAAAACCTTTATGTTGCTAATGCTCAAGAAATTTTCGGAGATAAGTTTAGGACCCAAAAGGGAGGCAAATCCAAAAAATGTCCTAGTTTAACTGTCCTAATTTAAATTATATAAACAAATCAAAACTATAGATTCAGTGGTTTTTTGCAAAAAAAAATTTCATGACAAAAATTTAAACACTATTTCCAAGACGATGTGCTTTCCGATCATTTTCAACATCTATTTTGTTGAAGTAATAAGTAATTAGATGTGCAGCTTTTTTCCACTTTGTTCCCTTCCATTTTATCGGTTTAGAACACTGTTCCCTTGAGAAATGAACGAAGAGTTTATCGATTATAAAATTTAGATTCTTTAGAATTGCACTATGTCATTTACACATGCCGTGATTTATTTGTTTTGCAACTTTGGATCCATTTGAAATCATCGTTAATAAACTAAAATTTCTTTAAAAATGCACTTGAACGTGATTTATCGGCAGAATATTTTTGGAACCTTTGAAATCCCCAAGTGCTAATAAATAAATTTAATTTTTTTTTTCCAGATCCATGGTCGTCCCAATGGGGTTGCTCCTCCAACTATCCTAATTGATTCTAGTCAGGACAATACACAAGACGAACTGCGCATAAGAGAGGACATGGATATAGCAAATTTAACAGCAGAGATCCAAAGTTTTGTTAAGACTAAAGACAACGACGATGTCGCTACACCTGTCAATGAAAAAGTTGAAACAACCATAACGACTGTATCAACAGCACCAGAAGATGTGGAAAACGTTAAAAATACAACCACCACCGCTGAAGCCACTGTTAACATAAATGCAGTAACCGTTGAAAGTCAGCAAGAAGTCACAAATTTACCAAAATCAAATGGTTCACTGGTAACTGAAATGGAAATTACAACAGCGACTAAAACAACAACGACCAAAGATGATAATAAGTGTTTAGAGAGAAAACCCAGTATAACTAAAATAACGAATGAATCTGTAACAAAGATAACTGATGAAAGTAAAGAAGTCAAATCCAATGGAGCGATACCAAAGAAACCCAATAACTATGTGGCTAATACGTCAATAAACCAACAGCAGCAACAGTCATGTGTTTTAAAACAAATGAATAGAGATGACAAATGTCTAGAGATACCTGTACCAGCTAAACGTCAATTAAAATTCGAAACGGAAGTTGGTCATGTTGAATGTATACATGTTCATGTAGATAGTCCAAGATCATCACCGCGCCTAGATCAAGGAACTAGCGGAGTATCAAGTTTCAAACATGAAGATGAAACCGAAAAAATAACTATCAAGACACCATTTGTCTTAACCAGTCCACCAACGAATAGAAGAAAAGCTCAACCTATTAAAGAAAACCAAGCTAATTTACCGAAAAAAGAAACTGTTCATATCGTGGAAAACGCAAATATAAACGAACAGAGTAAAGAATTAAATATAACAGAGGAACGAGTCAACACCAAACCAGAAATTCTTATCAAACCCACATTATCACCGAAACCAGTAACGGACAAAAATGGTAAAACTCATGCATTTGCGGAGATTCACAAACCCATGAGAAGTAAACTAACCAATAGTCAAAATGGTCACATACGTAGAGCTTCCAGAGACGAAATTATATCACCACCCATTGTGCCTTTAACAATATTAAAACAAGATGAGGTGGAAGCTATTAGTATTGAAAAGAAAATCATTAATTCTGCACCAACTGAAAACATTTTGGCAACAGAGAATAAAATTGAAAATAGTGTAGAAACAGAAAGTAGAACTGAGTTGAAAACAATTGAAAATTTAAAGATTGAAGAGACTCCATCTACTACAGCAAGTCTCAAAAAAGAACAGCAAACAGAGACGAACAGTAACAGTAGAACAGTAACAATTAGTAACAATAATGAGGCCAGACGTGAAATGGTGGATGAGTTTGAACTGTTGTATCGACCAAAACCAGCCAATCATATGGAATGGAAACGTTCTACTTTAGCCCCACTAGAAACCCACATACCGCCAGAGAAAAGAAAGTCCGTCAAAGATATCATAGAGTCGATAAATCGTAGCCAGCGTTTACTTCAGGTCGCAGCCAATAAAGATTTCACAGTAGAAATAATATCCTCCTCCACAGAGCCAGTAGTTGATAACAATAATATCGATCTGAAAATTTTGGATGAGAATGAAAAGGAATTTCAACGTTTAGTTGATGAACTGGAACCAACCTCACCAACAGCATCAGGCACATCAAATTCCAATTCTAACGACAACAACGAATATTCAGAAAATCAAAAATTTGATAATGATGACGTTTTTCAAAAATCTAAATTCAAGAAAGAAGTCTATGATTACCGGGAATCATCACCAATATCATCCAATTTAGATTGGAATCCAGTGCCAAAACCGAAACGAACTAAACCGTTCAACGAATAATTAGCATTATTATAATGTTCGAGTCGTTCTACTTTTTTCTCGTAATTTTACAGTTTCATATTGTATGACTAGTAAGTGTTATTTACCAAATATGTTAATGTATGTATTTACCATTTGATTGAAATTGGCTTTGTTAGCACATCTGTATCTGTATAAAGATGATCTAGATAACAAGTTTTTTAGTTATTCAAAGTAAGGTGCGTTTCACTATTATAAGGTCACTCAATTATTTAGTATATCTCTATAAAGACGGACTGTAAGATAAGAATACATTCTAGACAAACGGTTAAGAGTACAGGCAGCAAGAGATGAAGTTTCTTTGGACTAACGATACATTAATGAAACAATAATAACAAAACTGTCAGTATTCCACAATTATAAGGTCAATTACTAAATCCGTAACCGAGTCTTTTCGCGTCTTTAAGTTATGAAATATTTAAAATTTTACAAAATGCCATAAGGCACGCAGTTTTCGCTTTATTCAATCGCGGAGTAGCAATGAAAGAAATCGAGAGGAAAATTTATCATAGACTTGAAGTTGTGTAAAATTTTGCAAAAAATCCAAAAATACTCTAACAAGCGTCATAGAATCAAACAAAAACTTTATTTGCGCACTGATGCTCATATTTCAAGCAAAGTCAGCAACTTGTTCATCAACTCACTAATGGGATTGAGGACGTTGGTGAACACAAATGTGTCACAGAGAACAAAAAATATAGAATATGAGAAACAGAAACAAATTCCTAATATAATGAAGTGCCTCTGGGAAGCTAGAGTTAATTTTGTATACTAATTGGGAAAGGGTATATCTTATTTCCATCCAATTTACAATCTTAGTTTATATTGAATCAGTCCACTTTAGGTTATATTTTATGATGAATTTTCATGGTCAAGATGGTTTTCAAGGCTATTGGTATGATGTGCAGAAGGAACCATTGCTTTTCACAAACTGTAATTTTGGTGTTGGAAGCATAATGGTATGAAGGGCATTTTCAGCTGAGGATTGCTTGGAACTTCAAATAACATGTTGTCGGATGAAGAGCATAGACTACATACAAGACCTCTACAAAAGTCTGGTTCCATTTTTACAGAAAAAATGTGATACACAGTGGTGTTTTCAACAGGATAAAGCTCGAATTCATGTTAGTCAAGAAACAAAACAGTGGTTTTTATCAAAAACCATAGCAGTTTTGGAGAGGCCGGCATGCTCACCAGGGGTCGAATCGTCGCATTCGTTATCGAAATTTTTCGATTGAAATTATTTTTTTATTTTTCAAAATATAGGAGTAATTTTACTCTGTCACAGCTAACGAGTTATAGTCCATAGTTAATAGTAAAAGTAAACCAGGTCTGATGAATGTCCGTCTTCCTTAAATAATATACCAAAATATGGAATTTCGATTGATTTTACTCGATTTCGAATGCGACGATTTGGCCCAGACCTGAACTCCATAAATAATTTGTTGGCCATCTGGACACAACGTGTATATAGAGTTAATTCAAACAACCGTATGTTTAATGTAAGGGAAGAATGGCAAAAAATTGACCAAGTCACAATTAATAGACTCCTTGAAAGTACGGAAGAACGAATTGCAGATTCTTTTTTCCATAAATATTGACTTTTCTTTACTTTTTGTCAAAAAACCTTGCTGATCTTACATGTACTTGTGAAACTCTTGGATTTATGTACATAATTCTTAATTTATAATTGTACCGTTAAGGCCTGTATGCAGCTTGCTAAGGAATCAAAAACTCCATATAAAAAAAACGCTTTCTGTCAAAAAATTTCTGTTGATAGTCTGCAACTTTTTAAAAAAGTAGTATTGTTTTTACTACTTTTTTTTTTGACGTAAATTAAGTTAGGCAACCCAGGCTTTGAGCAGGAATATCAAATTTTTCGTTCTTTCTGAACGGAATTTTGACAGGAGAGGTAAGCATAAACAAAATGTAATATGCTAAAAAATTAAAAGTTATTTTTCAGTTGCAAACATGGAAAAAACGAACAAAATTCGACAAAGAAAAACAAGAAGCGGATGGGTAATTTTGTTACTGAGCTTAAAAAGCGTTTAGCAGGCCAAATAAAGCAGAACCGAAGAATTGATTTGTTTTCAATTTCATAATTCTTAATAATTGACAGAAAACAGCTGATTGCTAGCGTTGCACTGAAAGGTACTTTTGTGCTTTTTTTTCTTCAAGAAATATATGAAAATTTTCTGTTAAGATTCGTTAACAAGCTGCGTACAGCTCTTTAGTCAAAAATAATTTTTCGCTAGATACACAGTTTGTCCAGTAATTATTCTTGCCTTACAATCCGTCGTTCTGGAGATATATAGAGAATTCATAAGGTTTACTAAAATTGTATGTTGTAAAAAATACAAGAAGTCAAACAAAACATGTATGTATGTGTATGTGAATACCCTGTCTTACATATATTCATATACTAAAATCTGAAAAACGAACAACAAAGATTATGGTTACAAGATTGAAAAATATAAAACCAAGAATATTTGTATATAGACCGGTTATTTATGAAGAATTTTATTTTCTCAGATTTATATCACGACAAGTGCTAAAAATATTTCAATTGGTCTCAAGAAACCATACAAAAACTTTAAGCACGATTGAATAATTTTTAACAGTGCCTCAAGCAACTCTTTGTTTTTATTATTAGAAATAAGACAAAAACAAACTTTTTTTTTAATATTTTATTCAAAATTATTTGAAAAATTAACATTAAACGAAAATACTTTTATGAATTACATACATACATATTAAATCTTTCATTCCAATCCGATGGATCGACTTGCAAAAATTCTTTGGAAATTTCTAAGCGATCAAAGAACGCGTGTGTGTTAGAATTTACTAAATCGCTTAAATCTTTTTGTGAATATATTTGAAGGATATTTGTAGAATCCGCTTGCATTTTTCTTTGTTTGTTTTTTCATATTAAAATGAACGCTCTAATTTCAAATACTTTTCGGATTAACAACTCATAACTACGGTGTCTGCTTGGAAATATAATAAACCGCGACGTAGTTTTTCTTCAAGCAGAGCTGCAGCACCTTTTTCTACTCGCGTATTATGGGCAGTTGTGTTGAAGCAAATAATTTGAACTAGAACAAGGATTTTATATTCTTTTACTGAATTAAACACGGCTTCTGATATTTCTTTTCCACTCGGTGATTTTAACTTTGGAATGTCAAGTAATTTATCGATACCTTGAGATGAGATAATGATTAACTTTTTCTCTACCACTAATTTCTAGTAACATTGTACCATTCCAGTGCAAAACAAAATTACGTGGAAGCTGGAAATAAGAAATTAATTATTTTAACTTATACTCAAAACATGCAAGAACAAATAGAATGTAAGAGACGATCCGAAAGAAGAAGCCTAGAGACACATGCGGAGACATACATATATTAAATTACATACATCAAAGTTTGCTGCAATGTTTTGTGCTGTTGTTGCTCGATCTTTGTAACGGATGCGATTAATTGATGAATAATTTAGTATAAGCTCTTCGATATGATGGCCTGCAGTACCATTAGAGATACTCCACTTATCCAAAGTGGAGAGCAATCTTGGTGCAAAAAAAAATTGTTCTACCTCTTGATATATCTGATGGGGTTTGGCTAGATTCATTCGCTTTTACATTTTCCGCTGATGGTGATACTACAATTTCAATGGGGTTTATGTTGTTCAAGCATGCCTGTTTTATAACAATAATTATCGTTTGTTTAAAAAATAAAAGTTTTGTAAAAAAATTTAATACCTTTTTGAATCTGTTGTTCTATAACTCTTTTAGTTTATCTTCTATATTTTACGCTGGTTTTCTTGTTCTTTCTGGACTGCTTTTCGCTTTTCTTTTTGCGTCACCATTTTATATTTTCTTATCATGCAACGTGGTCTTCCTTTTTCTCGTTGCTTTAATAAAATAAATATGGAATAAATCATCAATTTCTCTTGAAAATCAGTTTTGTTCTTGTTTTGAGATGATTCTTTGTGATAAACCTCCACTCATTGTATAATTTTTCTAGTTTCTCAACGGAGTGTTTTTCGTGGTGTGTTGGAATTCGTGCTAACCTCAGCAACAACTAATCTAATACTTTCTCTTAAATTTAACCTAACTATTGGTAAATTATAAAATAATACTTGTAATTCGATCGAAGTCTTTTGGTTGCCATCGCTTCGGATTTTTGATTTTAAAATTTTTTTTCTTTTTAATTTTTTTAAGTGAATCTTTTACAGTTTGGTTTTCGATTTTTTGTTTAAAGTTCACTTCCTACGTAGTCGGGCTTTTTAATATTTTAAATATATGTACTTTTAAGTAATGAATCACTTTTATAATTTTACTTTTTATAATTTTCTAAGTTAAGTTTTTAAGTTCTTTAAAAAGTGCCCTACCGTGCTTAAATTTTTTGTTTTTTTTTTTTTTTTTTTGACACCAAATGAAATGTTTTTAGTGCTTGCCGTGATACAATTCGCAAAAAAATAGAAATAAGGATCGGTCTAGTATACGTACTTATGTACTTAGGTGATGTTAACGTTGATGTTCAATACTAATTTATTTGTATAGAATTTCTATTCAGCATGCCCAGCTTTGCTCCAAATTACTTCAATAACTTCAAATAACTTTTGTAAATATTATAATAAAGAAAAATAAATATGTATATGAATGATTTAAAAAAGAGTTGATATTTATTGTTGTAAAGGAAAATGCACTTACCACATTAACAGGCTTAATGGTTTTTTCTAGAAATTGCAGAGCTTAAAATTTTCATAAATTATGTGTATATAAATCATCTGCACCAACGCCGGTACGTTTTGAGTCAACAATTTGTTTCAGCTCCTTTCTATAATTCGACTTCAACGAGTTTATTTTTTTTTCGAGCATCGCCGACGGTAGCAGTGGGCTTGATTTTCTTAACAACTTGTAGTAATTTTTGGTATGCAGCCGCTCTTTTTATTTTGTCGGAATAAGCTTTAGCCGACGAGACCCGCAACTCCAGCAATGCTTCCAAATTAGAAATAATTTCTCTTAAAACTTGTTTTTCTGTTGTTAACTCCGATTCAACCGGCAACACACACTCGCTTTTACTATTTTGTGCCATTTTAAATGTTTCTCTTTTTTAATTGATTTATTTTTTTCACTGAATATTTTATTTTATTTGTTTTATTTTCTTTATTCAATAATATTCTGAAATCAAGATCGCGCGATAAATATTGAACATGCAGCATACATCGTGATATCAATCGCGGTATGTCTGTCGCGTACACCACAAAAACATATACTCGTATATACAGCTATGAACATATAAATGGCACAAATTGAGCATAAACTTAAGTGTTTTCCAACTAAAATTTTTTAAAAGTGCATGTTTTACCTCTTCTGGTTGTTGTTGTAAGAATATTTGTCTCAGCAGCGCTCAAATGTTCCGTTATTTTCTTTTAACTATTTACCGTTAGCAATGTTGATTTTTATTGGACTTATAAATGGCACAATTTATTTAAAATTGACAGTACTCACGTAGATTTGATTCAAATCACTTAATAGTTGAAAAATAAGTGTAAAGAGCGAAATATTATTGAAAATGGGATCAGGCAAACATGTAGCATGCAAGGTTTAATTTTATTAGACATCAATGGTCACTTTTATTGGAATGAAGAAATGGCGGAAGCACGCGATCAGTTCCGGCTGCCTGCTCGTCGGCGGGGGGGTAGGATCTTGCCATTGTTCATCCTGTAAAGCTGCTATAAATTTTATTTAAACATCGCGTGCAGTAATCAGAAGGAAATAAAAGAATAATAGAGAAAAATGGGGACAGAAGAAGAGGTAGAAATGTAAAAAAAAAATTTCAAATACCAATGTTTTCCTTTTCATTTTTTTAAATTTGGTTGTGCTCAGATGTAATTGCATCAACCGCGACCCACCCAACCTGTTCACTAGCCTGTAGTCCGTAGAGGATAGTTCCAATGAACCCATACATACTTCACAACAACAAGTTCGTTAAACCAGTACACTAAAAATCAAACTCAGTTGGAGTTATTTCTGCATAATGTTATCACTTACATTTATTAAAAAAATTCATTTTATATTAGAATTATAAGTAGCCACTAAAAGTTTCAAGTTATTACGGATTTAATGTATGGTTCAAATTCATAAAGCCTAGCTTCATATTTATAATATGTCAAAATGCCAATAACAAATATATCGAAATTTTTAGTTTTTTTTTTTTTCTCAAAATTAATATTTCCTATAAGGGAATAAAATATTATATAAAAAAAATTAGTCTAATGACGAAATAAATGCTATTCGGGTATATGTTTTCATTGTAAACTACTTCAAGATACGAAGGATCTATTATCAATAACTGACTAATGGCGGTATTAGCCGTTTACATATAAAAAATTAAAGATTAATTAAATCAATTAAATTACATATAAAAATTCAAGATACGAAGCATCTGTTATCATTAACTGACTAATGGCGGTATTAGCCGTTTACATATAAAAAATTAAAGATTAATTAAATCAATTAAATTACATATAAAAATTCAAGATACGAAGGATCTGTTATCATTAATTGACTTTAACAAAGACCAATGGCGGTGGTAAATAATTTTTTTTTTTTTTTTTTTTGCTATGAATAAAATGAATGAAAAATGTACCGAACTTACTTTGGTGAGTGCAGAGGGTCCATCGATGAAAGTACTTTCATAACTGGATTCCGTAGAGGGTTCTGTTGATTCTGCTCACTGAATAACGGGAGTCAACTATGGTTCACAGTTTTTTCTTATGACCTTAAATTGGTTATCTCATTAAATTCGCACAACAACAAAAAAAAATTAACCACTTAACTTGGCCACAATAATTCAATTTGAAAAAAATAGTTAATTGGCAGTTTTAAATTTAAAAAAACTATTCACCGTGATATGATTAAATATCAGCAACATTCGACTAAAGAGGTGAATGAATATTACTTAAATTAGTTTTAAAAAAAATTATTTACATTAGGATATTTCATTTATAACTCTGATATATAATATGATATATATAAAATTTTTTTTTTTCTAAATTGAAGCTAGATTGAAGTTGTCGGTCTAAATATGATTCCCGTTAGAACTAATTATGACAAGTTTTTTTTTTTTTATAAACATATTACACAAATTTTTTTTTCATGAATTTAGTCACTGTTCTTTTGGTCTTTTTTTTTTCTCACTGGTCTTTGATTATTGTTCTTGACTTTTCCAAACTAAACGAACTGCCGACGGTATAAGGTAATACCGTGTACGTTTCAAACGAGCTTTCTAAATGGCTGAAATGTTGTATGTTGTCCTTTGACATAGGGAGGCAATTATGTTGTTGCAAAGTAACGGGTGCCGGTACAAGGTATTAAGTGCCAAATCTAAAGAGGAATTATAAACCGTTAGAGTCTAAAGGGATAATATTAATTTTAGTATTCCTTTCTTACCCTAAATGGAATTGGCACTTGGTCCATATAAACAATTTAATTAACAGGCAGGTTTCCGATCTCCGTTCTCAATAACAAACAAAATCCGACTTATGTAGGTAGGTTAACACTTTAATTTAAGGCAGTTGCCTTAAGTAACTAGTTATAAAAATTAAATGTTCTTATGGTGTCTTTAAAAACTTTCAGGTGTGTAGTTTTATACAATATTTAAACAAAATGTCTAACAACATACAATAGTACTTACTTGTAAAAAAAAATATGTAGCGCAAAAAAAAACCAATTTAATAATTGAGCTGATTTCAACAGCAGAAATGCCAATAAAATCGTGTAAGATTTTTTTTTTCTTTTCACTAAGTAGTCACGAGGCACTTGTAATAATTTCAAGCAGAATATATATGCTTTGCACTCTAAGGCTTGATCAGAAAATGAAGTTCAGTAATACTGTAATTTTCTTTAAACCTGTTATTGCCAAATTATCACATAATCTACCACTTTGCAGAAATAGCGTAGAATGTGCGTAACCAAAACAAAACAAAAATTAATATTATCTAAAGAATAAGGACCAATCCAATGACACCCAGATGGCGTTGTAAAAATAGTTTAATGCCAAAAAAAAACACCTCAACTACAAGCGCCACTTCAGAACCCCCCTGCCAAGATCAGATTTCGGGGAGAAAACGACCTTGAAATCTGATACCGCTTGTAGATGGCTTTCATTGGTTCCTGTTTTCATAACCGACGGTCTCCTAATACTACTGGCGTAAATCCTTAGCATGGTAATTACCGATGGAGCGACCTCTCAAATCCTCTAATTCGTAATACGAGTTACCAAGCTTACGTTTCACCCGAGCTTTAACGAACGTTGGTGCCAATTTGGCGTTGAAACCCTGCTCAAAGTTGCTCTGCCGGAAGTTCCTGCGGAAGATCTCTTGACCAACGACGAAGGAAACCTCACGCGACCGAAGATTATATGATCTTTCGTTGCGTTCAAATTGCCTTTTCATAACCTCCGCAGCTCGGTTTCTAACTATCTCTAAGGAATCCTTACCTTCAAACCTTATAGAGCGATCCTCCAACATCTCTAACTTCCTAAGCAATTGGTATGTAGACCCATCAGTAACCATGTGTTGGCCAAAAGCCATATAATACGGAGATGTTCCAATAGCAGAATGAATAGCTGATCGTAAAGCACAGGAAACACTACTGATACACTCGTCCCAGTCTTTTTGATCCGGCCTAACATATGCCTTTACAGCCGACAAAATTGAGCGGTTTACCCGCTCGGACGCATTTGCCTGAGGGGAGTGAACTGCAGTGTAAACATGAGCAACGCCATATCTCTGTAAAAGATCATTAAAAGTGTGAGCCTTAAACTGCGAGCCATTATCTGAGACAATCGTTTCAGGTACTCCAAAAGCATGGAATAGATCCTCTTCGAGGTATTTTATGATGACGTCAGCAGTAAACTTTTTAACAGGCTTTATGAAAGGATATTTCGAAAAATGATCTAAAACGATAAATATGCCCACGTTACCCGATCGTGACCTTGGGTAGGGACCAAGAAAATCGACATAAAGCTTCTGAAAGAATCGACACGTTTCAGTAGGCTTTCCCATGGGTGGACGAAGCACATAGTTCGGATGTTTTGTACATTTACATGTTTCACATGCATTAACATAATTCTTGACGTCATTTATCAAGTTGGGGCAATAATAAAATCTCCTAATTCTCTCGAGGGTTTTATTAATTCCACCGTGCGAAGATAATGGATGATCGTGGGAGTTCCTAAGCACATTCGGTATTAACCCCTTAGGGATCCAGAGTTTCCACGCCAAATCATCCTGTAACTGTTCACCTGTGGCATGGTCAGTCCGTCTGTATAAATAACCGTCAATTATCCTTAGGTCTGGTGTTTTACTTATATTATTTTCAATTTTTTTCAGTAATTCTAAGTATTCGTCCGATTTGAAAAAGGTAGAATTCAAATCTACAATAGTCCCATTGTCATTTACTATTTCGGACAACATATTGACACCTAATTCGGACAGATCATCAGTATTGACACGTGAAAGCGCATCAGGAACCACGTTCTGTGTCCCCTTTCTATGCTCAATCTTAAACCGGTAACCCTGAAGCTTTAAAGCCCACCGAGCCAGCCTGGTGCTTAAGTCGGTCTGAGACATAAGCCACTTTAAAGACGCGTGGTCTGTGATTATAGTGAAATCATGTCCCTCGACGTAAGCCCTAAATTTTTTCACACTTAACAATGCTGCTAAGCATTCCTGTTCGGTGACAGAATAGTTACGTTGGGCTTGATTGAGTTTCTTCGACATAAATGCTATCGGAAACTCTTCGCCTTCCGCATTTTTTTGCACCAATACGCTTCCTATTCCTGTCCTGCTCGCATCACAGTGAATATAGAAAGGCTGCGAAAAATCTGGACTGTGCAGGACAGGGGCTGAACTCAAAATGGACTTCATCTCCTCAAAAGCCCGTTGAGCTTCGTCGGTCCAAACAAATTTTCTTTTACCTTTAAGCAGATCAGTTAATGGGGTGGTGATCGAAGCGTAGTTCCTGATGAATTTTCTGTACCAGCCTGACATACCTAAAAACCGTCTGACTTGTTTGACAGACCCAGGGGTCGGGAATTCGGATACAGCTGAAATTTTCTCTGGGTCTGTTTGAATCACCCCGTTTCCCACAATATGACCTAAATAGCGGACTTCTTTAACACAAAATTTACTTTTCTCGACGTTTATTGTTTGTCCGGAGGTTCGCAAACACTGAGCCACTTCCTTTAGAACTTCCATATGACGCTCAAATGTGGCAGATACCACTAGAAGGTCATCAAGGTATACAAAAACTTCCGTCCTGAGAGCCGCAGGAATAACGCGATCCATTAATCGTGACATGGTTTGTGGAGCGTTACACAAGCCGAATGGCATAACCTTAAAATGGTAAAGCGGTCTCCCAGGGACGGTAAATGCGGTTTTATCCTTTGATGACTCATCCAATGGTATTTGCCAAAAAGCGTCCTTAAGGTCAAGACTGCTAATGAACTCCGCCTTTGGCAGTCTGCTTAAAATACCATCGATATGTGGAAGTGGGTAAGCGTCGCCTACAGTCACCGAATTTAGCTTCCCGCTATCAAGACACAACCTATTCTTACCGGGTTTCCTATGAAGCACCACTGGCGAAGACCAAGCACTAGAAGACTCCTCAATAACTCCCATGGCAATCATTCGATCCAGCTCATCATAAATTTGTTTTTCAATCGCAGGAGACACAGCGAAATGCCTCTGCTTTATAGCCTTTGCATCACCGGTATCAATATTGTGACAAAGGACATTGGTTCTGCCCAGTCCCTCCTTAGTGGATGATGGAAAAAGAGAGATAACATGCTGAAGTTGTTGCCGCTGTGTATAGGCAAGTAATTTCTGATCTGGGACCTCAATCAAATCCAAAGAATGCGAATTGCTAACAGATGAATCTAAATTGGTAGGTAAAAGATTGAACATCTCCCAAAAATCAATTCCTAAAATAAGGTTCTGAGAAAGGCTAGGGACCAGATAAATTGTTATAGGCAATGATCTACCCCGAAAAGTAATAGACGATTGAATATATCCCAGAACATTCTGTGATTTACCGTCCGCAGTTTTAACAGAAGTATTAATTTTCTCATATGGGAACTTATTTTTTTCTAATTCTAGAGCAATCTGTGAACCAAAACAGGAAACGGAGGCACCAGTGTCTAAAAGACCCATGAGATCTCGATCTAAAATAGTCACGGCCGCATAAGGGCGTACATCTCCATGTCTATCGAGCAACGAAATAGCAAACTTTCTTTTAAGTTTTTTCACTTTTTGCCAATACTCCCGTATACGACGACTTGACCTATTGAGATTAGTTTGTTCCCCAAAAATTCTATTGCGAACCTCGTAGTAATGTTTTAGACGTACATGCAAAGGTTTTATCGGATAAATTTTAAGATGGTCGTTTGCCGATTTAATTTTGTCCGTTTCGGTCGTTTCACTGTGAAGATTTGTTAATCCGTGTTCGTTTCTTGGTGTTTCGTTTGCCTCCCGAAATTCGGTTTGTGTGCACCTCTCGGTGGCAAAGATTTGAAGTTTTTTGAATCCGTATTACATCGCTTACAATTTGGCTTATAAATTTGAGGAGTACCACAGCCATAACAAAAAATGGCCCTATCAGCTACACAGTCTTGGTAACGATGTCCTGGTTTGTGACAATTCCAACAAGTAAGGGATATTTCTGAAATATCTTCCTCTATCGTATCCTGGCACTCTGAATTGTCGAAAGCTACTTCCGTTACGCGTTTTGAGAAAGTGTGCGCTTTAGTTGCGGAAATACCGTGCTTACGGCGTATATCCTGAAGGAAAAATTCACGACGCCTACATATATCCCTTAGATCCCTTACAGATCTGATTTCCATATTAAGTATCTCATGCTGGATCTCTGGTATTAAATTTCGACGCAGAATCTCCACAAGAGAACTATCCGGCAGAGGTTGATGTAGCTTATCCACCAGCTCGATAATAGATTCATAAAAAGAATCGAAAGTTTCATTAGGCTTCTGCTTGCGATCCCTAATCATCTCTCTAAAGTCCACGTCTGTCCGTGAGTCTTTATATTGTTCACGAATGGAACGACAAAGATCTTGCCACTGAAAGTTTGGATTCGACCGATGAAATCTCCAAAACCAGTCATCGGCCTTCCCTTCAAAGAGTGAGCAAGCATTTTTACACATTAAATTGAAGTTACCATTCAACGTCTGCTTAGTAAGGGCCTCAACTCTATATATAAATCTGTCTACTGAGAGACCGGTTGAACCACCAGAAAATTTTAGCTTCCAATTATATATTATCTGACTGACTCTGTCAGGACGGAAACTTAAATCAGCCATAGTATCCTGTGGAGAGTTTGGTGAATTAAGGGGGTACCTTATATTGGGACACACGTTCGCATTTCCCAAGTTGTTTAGGTTGTTGGGGTTGGTGGATGGCAATCCTAAAAGTTGCTCCAGAGAACGTTGCTCCCCGGCGGGCAACGATTGTAACACGGGGACAGGACGATCGGACGGAGTTGGTGGTATTATCGACTGACCCCCCGGGCTTAATCTTGAGACGCTTGCTTCTACACTTCTCTCAATTATTTCTGACATTTGACTAAGCAACGTCGAAAACATTCGAGATTGTTGTTCATTAAAAACGGATGAAGCTATTTCCCTAATACTGTCATCGGATATACTAGGAGGTTGATCATTGGCTCCTGGAGCCGCAGCGGTAAAGGAGGTCTCCACCTGCCTATTGACATCATAGTTTTTCGCTTTTGTCTGAGAACGGGTTAATATTGAAGCTGTCTTAGTCTTTGCACCTGTAGAGGAAGAACTATTATCAGAACCTAATATCCTCACTCCACACAAAGGACAGTTTGGATTGGATTTGACATGAGCAATAATGCAGATTTTAGTGACACTGTTTGAGCGGTTATATCCTTATTACAAAGGGTGCATTTAGGATCACAAGGATCCACTGCCGCAGCAAGGTCTTCTGTACTTCTAGTAACCGGCATTATGAATCAGTAAGGTAATCAAACCAGTAACGAAAAATAATTTCAATCCCTTGGGATGATCACACAACTGTAAATTAAAACGTTTTGCTATCTTATTTTAGGCTCGGCTAAAAAAATCTCGTTGAAGAACGTGTTTGGATTTTGAACAATTGCGCATAAAGGAATTAAACCTTAGCTGTTAACACCAGTTGTGTACTAATTAAATACTATAAAAAAATTAAAGAAAAAGAAATTCAAATAAAAATAATTTGTTTTAGTCGAATTATTATTAGTTTGTTTTCCAATGGTAAACTGTATATATATATGTATATATAATTATTATATATACTTTCTCCCCGTCTCCAAGGCAGTTCTTTTTATTTTTTTTTTTTTTTTTTTTTTTTTTACAGACAAAAAAAAAGTTACTGAATAAGGTAAATAATGGCATGAACTTAAAGTTTGATTTTTTTTATGTAACTGGGAAACTTGTTGTTGTTTAAAAAAAATAAAAATTAAAACATGGTGATTGAAAAAAAGACATTAGCTTAGAATGTGTTAGATATTTAGAAAAGTCGACATTCAAGAAGGGATAAGAACTTCTTCAATAAAATTCATATTTTCCACTTAATGAAAAAGAAATAGGAAATAAAAATAAGGATATTTGAATTGTTTTATTTTTTTACCTTTTTTTTTTTTTTTATTTTGTTGGTAAGATTTCAGTTTTATCTTCCAAAATCTAAGTTCCAATTCGTAAAAAAAATCATGGAGTCAATAAATTAAATAAAAGAAAACCTAGACAATTAACGACCGGTAATAACCAAAAGCACTTCTGCTTTTTATAGGTTAAAAATTCCTCGCAATTAAAATATCCAGATATGAAGAGAAATAGATTTATGAAAAGTTTTTTTTCCCCTTTTTTTTTAAGTAGGTTGAGGAGGAAAAAAATAAATCTTGTGTAAGGCCTTGACAAACGTATTAGAAAAGCCTTTGAAATAGTAGGTACATTCAAAATACCACAACAGATGAAAATGCTGTGTCCGTTTGCCTCGGGCCCCACGTTGGGCGCCAAAAATTTATAACTGTAGCATGCAAGGTTTAATTTTATTAGACATCAATGGTCACTTTTATTGGAATGAAGAAATGGCGGAAGCACGCGATCAGTTCCGGCTGCCTGCTCGTCGGCGGGGGGGTAGGATCTTGCCATTGTTCATCCTGTAAAGCTGCTATAAATTTTATTTAAACATCGCGTGCAGTAATCAGAAGGAAATAAAAGAATAATAGAGAAAAATGGGGACAGAAGAAGAGGTAGAAATGTAAAAAAAAAATTTCAAATACCAATGTTTTCCTTTTAATTTTTTTAAATTTGGTTGTGCTCAGATGTAATTGCATCAACCGCGACCCACCCAACCTGTTCACTAGCCTGTAGTCCGTAGAGGATAGTTCCAATGAACCCATACATACTTCACAACAACAAGTTCGTTAAACCAGTACACTAAAAATCAAACTCAGTTGGAGTTATTTCTGCATAATGTTATCACTTACATTTATTAAAAAAATTCCTTTTATATTAGAATTATAAGTAGCCACTAAGAGTTTCAAGTTATTACGGATTTAATGTATGGTTCAAATTCATAAAGCCTAGCTTCATATTTATAATATGTCAAAATGCCAATAACAAATATATCGAAATTTTTAGTTTTTTTTTTTTTCTCAAAATTAATATTTCCTATAAGGGAATAAAATATTATATAAAAAAAATTAGTCTAATGACGAAATAAATGCTATTCGGGTATATGTTTTCATTGTAAACTACTTCAAGATACGAAGGATCTATTATCAATAACTGACTAATGGCGGTATTAGCCGTTTACATATAAAAAATTAAAGATTAATTAAATCAATTAAATTACATATAAAAATTCAAGATACGAAGCATCTGTTATCATTAACTGACTAATGGCGGTATTAGCCGTTTACATATAAAAAATTAAAGATTAATTAAATCAATTAAATTACATATAAAAATTCAAGATACGAAGGATCTGTTATCATTAATTGACTTTAACAAAGACCAATGGCGGTGGTAAATAATTTTTTTTTTTTTTTTTTTTGCTATGAATAAAATGAATGAAAAATGTACCGAACTTACTTTGGTGAGTGCAGAGGGTCCATCGATGAAAGTACTTTCATAACTGGATTCCGTAGAGGGTTCTGTTGATTCTGCTCACTGAATAACGGGAGTCAACTATGGTTCACAGTTTTTTCTTATGACCTTAAATTGGTTATCTCATTAAATTCGCACAACAACAAAAAAAAATTAACCACTTAACTTGGCCACAATAATTCAATTTGAAAAAAATAGTTAATTGGCAGTTTTAAATTTAAAAAAACTATTCACCGTGATATGATTAAATATCAGCAACATTCGACTAAAGAGGTGAATGAATATTACTTAAATTAGTTTAAAAAAAAATTATTTACATTAGGATATTTCATTTATAACTCTGATATATAATATGATATATATAAAATTTTTTTTTTTCTAAATTGAAGCTAGATTGAAGTTGTCGGTCTAAATATGATTCCCGTTAGAACTAATTATGACAAGTTTTTTTTTTTTTTATAAACATATTACACAAATTTTTTTTTTCATGAATTTAGTCACTGTTCTTTTGGTCTTTTTTTTTTCTCACTGGTCTTTGATTATTGTTCTTGACTTTTCCAAACTAAACGAACTGCCGACGGTATAAGGTAATACCGTGTACGTTTCAAACGAGCTTTCTAAATGGCTGAAATGTTGTATGTTGTCCTTTGACATAGGGAGGCAATTATGTTGTTGCAAAGTAACGGGTGCCGGTACAAGGTATTAAGTGCCAAATCTAAAGAGGAATTATAAACCGTTAGAGTCTAAAGGGATAATATTAATTTTAGTATTCCTTTCTTACCCTAAATGGAATTGGCACTTGGTCCATATAAACAATTTAATTAACAGGCAGGTTTCCGATCTCCGTTCTCAATAACAAACAAAATCCGACTTATGTAGGTAGGTTAACACTTTAATTTAAGGCAGTTGCCTTAAGTAACTAGTTATAAAAATTAAATGTTCTTATGGTGTCTTTAAAAACTTTCAGGTGTGTAGTTTTATACAATATTTAAACAAAATGTCTAACAACATACAATAGTACTTACTTGTAAAAAAAAATATGTAGCGCAAAAAAAAACCAATTTAATAATTGAGCTGATTTCAACAGCAGAAATGCCAATAAAATCGTGTAAGATTTTTTTTTTCTTTTCACTAAGTAGTCACGAGGCACTTGTAATAATTTCAAGCAGAATATATATGCTTTGCACTCTAAGGCTTGATCAGAAAATGAAGTTCAGTAATACTGTAATTTTCTTTAAACCTGTTATTGCCAAATTATCACATAATCTACCACTTTGCAGAAATAGCGTAGAATGTGCGTAACCAAAACAAAACAAAAATTAATATTATCTAAAGAATAAGGACCAATCCAATGACACCCAGATGGCGTTGTAAAAATAGTTTAATGCCAAAAAAAAACACCTCAACTACAAGCGCCACTTCAAACATACCACAATTGAGGAAAGGCGGATCATGTGGAAAATGCATAAAGATTGGAAAAAAAGTGGCAGTATTTCTGAAGTAATGCAAATTTCTCGAAAAAAATGTTTACAATGCAATTAAATCATTTGTTGAGAATCCCGATATATTGATTAAGGGCAAAAGTCGGAAGCCAAGCCCTCGAAAAACAATAGTGCGTACGGATAAAGTTATATTCAGAATGGCGAAAATTGATCCATTCAAGTCATCACGGCAGATAGCATCTGATATTAATGAATCTTAGGACCTGGAAATATCCATCAGGCTTGTCAGGAGAAGATTAAATGAGGCAAAATAAAAAAAAAATATTTCTAAACGATTAACCTTCGCCAGAACCCATAAAGAAAATTATTTTTTGGAAAAACGTGTTATGGAGTGACGAAACTACAATTAATAGGATAGGACCAGATGGCAGAACTTTTGTCCGTCGTCCTAAAGGATAAGAGTTATGGTTTGGGGTGCATTTTTTTGGCATGGCGTAGGTGCGCTTATAAAAATCAATGAAAAAATGCACAAGTTTCAGTATTTAGACATTTTGAAAAACCATATGGAGCCTTATGCATTCGACTCCATGCCATTAAGTGGAAATTCATGAAAACGTTTTGGATTGGCCAGCCCAGAGCCGTTACTTAAATCCAAATTAATGATAATTTTTTTTTTAATTAATGAATTTCAACTTTAGTTTATATCAACATGAATAAAACCAAAAATTTGTTGTTTATTAATAGAATTTAAGATACTGCAGCATAACAAAGAACTCATGGTCAAATGTGCCATTTATATATCCATAATTGTAACTGTTGTACAACAACAGTTATACAACTGTTGAACAATTTTAGCACATATTACTCATACAACAGCTAGGACATCCTTATGAATACCCTACTAGTAAAAAAATTTATTGACCTTATAATTGTGAAACGCACCTTATATCGCACCTTAATCGATATGAGTTTAATTTCTCGTCGTAGATGTAAATACAGTATATAAATATTAATATTAATTAAGGCATAACTGGTATAACTTTTTATAATTTAATCGATATTAGATTTATGCTCAAGTGTATGCAGGTTTATTAGAGTACGTCATTTTGTATGGGACCATAAAAAAGTGATTGATGGAACAAGTAAAAAAATAGTTATAAACTCGTTCGTATTTTCTGTTAAATAGTTTTTGATTTTTTAAAAGATTTATCGCTTCTGCATCAATAAAATATAAAAAGCTAAATAAAAATATAAATGATTTTATGATTGTTCTTACATTTTTCGTTGCCAAGATATCTTTGAAAAGGTGTTGATTTCCGCTTCTAATTCGGTTAACTACTTAAACCTTGATTGCAATGTGTAATTTATTTGTCACAAACGCTTTGGCAGCAAAATGTGCCTAATGTAATACTCATTTGGTGCACGTTTTTCAATTTGAATAATAAGTTTTGTAATAGAGCAAATCCTGAGAAGTGGTGAATACCAAGCAAAAAAATTGTTTAAAGTTAAAGCACAAGATATCTACTTCAATAATCTAACAGAATAAATTATTTTAAGAAATGGTACTACTGTACTACTACTACTGTTCTCAACATTTTTAAACTATCATATTAGTTGCAACCATGTTTTTCTCCAAGGAATGTAATCCAAAATGGCCGACTTGATGTTCTAAGTTTGTAGAGACATAAGTGGTGTGTTTTCTTATCAAAGGAATTGCAAAGCCTCTAGTAATAGCTATACAGTTACACCTAACTCAAAGGGATCGCTAAAATGTACTTCTTTTGTTGCACCGTCTATATTGGAAACTTGATTCGTCGCACAAAGACATTGGATCCATCGGAGATTGTATCAAAAAGTCGAGCGAAAGTTCGCTTCTTTCCACCATTCCAATTTGGGTTTTTTGAATATCTTCGAAAAATCGAAAACATCTAGCTTCACTACATGGTAGCCATGTACGCCTGACGATATTATAGTACACATAGACCCGGCTATCCTTTTGCAGATAGACTGACCGATTGAACCAATCGTCGAGCGAGAATTTCCAACCAGGAACGACTCGTCGATTAAAGGCGCATCGACATGTGTTGTTACTATACGAACAATCATGGACGACTTGGATGTGGTTGTCATGATGGGCGATGATATAGATGGACCCTGAAAACAATCGGCATAGTTGTTGGTGATCCACGTTGTAGACTTCAACGTTTGTTCCATATACGTCGTGCACCACTCGCTTCTGAAGAGAACATTCACCAAACTCTTCGGCGAACTCTTGTTTAACTCTTTCTTTTGGACTAACAAAAGAAAGAGCTTCTTCGCCTCGTACATCTTCTCCTTCAATGAGCGCTTGATTTTAGGATTTCTTTTGTCCATATCATCGTTAATAACGAAATCATTGATATCACATTCGAATCCTCCCATACGATCACTTCATCCTTTCACACCTCCTCCACATCTATCTTTTCATCATTTCGGTTTTTTGCTTCTTGAACATCATCTCCTCTTCTGAGTCACTTAAGAGGAAATTCTGTCCATTAAGCAGCTCCTCCACTTGTTCGCCTTCGGCAGTCATTGCCTGTTTGTTCATTAAAGTCATATTTTTCTTTAGTTGATGAAAAATTATAAGAGCAGACATGTTTGTTCATTAACGCCATATTTTTCTTTAGTTGATGATCTTTCTGGTGAATAATTATAAGAGCAGTTACTTATTGTATCGCTATCTGAATAGATTTAATTCACTCAGAGCATTCATGCCTATTTATATCATTTTCGATTCATTTCCCTACTTGCATAAATTAAATAATAAAACATTAAGACGACGACGGCATGGTTCACACACACACCATACCACACCAGACCACACCATACCAGAGAAGACAGACAGACGGATTGATGCACCGCTCGCCAATCTCTCTCTCGTCGCTTTCCGCCCGACCGTGTAAATCATTCTGCAAATGCAAATGCAATATCAAATCTCGCAATGCACATCCTCAGACACACACGTATGCGCGTAGTGTGTGTGTCTGGGGGTGTGCATTGCGAGATTTGGAAGTCTTGAGGTCTTCCGATGAAAGAAGTCGTCTGCGGAAAATTTCCCGAAAACAATTTCCCAAATACAATTGCCCGAAAACAATTGCCCGAAAAAACAATTCCCCGAAAAAACAATTCCCCGAAAACAATTTCCCGAAATTACAATTTCCCGAAATTACGATTTCCCGAAAAAAATTTCCCGAAATTACAATTTCCCTATTTTTAGTTTACAACTTCCCATAAATTCTTGATTTCCCCCATAAAAAAAACTTGCTGCATACGATTTCCAGAAAAACAATTTACCGATTATACGACTTCTCGAAAAAACAATTCCCCCACCCCGCACCGCGCCCTTCCTCTTCCACCCTCCCTCGTCATCCGGACCTATTTATTGGAGTATCATACGCTTATTTTTTCATTGTGACTTTGAACACTTCGGTATTCAGACTTCCCGACGGATAACGCTCACTCCATCACATCCTGCCCATGCAGTAGCTGCTACGGAATCGTTACCATCTTGCATAGCGAAGTTTTTTAGTTATTTGGGTTGTAATACTCAGTTACTATGCCACTCGAATTCCTGGATAGCGAAAAAGATAAACCGAGGTTGCTTTTGAATGGTTTCTTGTATCATGACGACGGTCAGTCCGTTGATAGCGTTTATTGGCGTTGTATCCTTCATCGAGGAAGACATAGTACCGGTAGGGTCATAACAACGATACTATAAAAAAAAGAGGCTCTTCACAATCACAGTGCCGAAGCGGCTTTCGTTGCTAAAGAAAAAATCGTTAATGAGCTGAAAGATCTTGCCCGGACCGCTACATCAAGTGGTCATGAGCTGATTGCTCGCGCTTCGGCCAGAATTTCTGATGGTATTGTTTCGGAAATGCCATCAACAAGCTCTTTCAAGAAATAGTAATTTCGGGAAATTGTAGTTTCGGGAAATTGTGGTCGGGAAATTGTATTTCGGGAAATTGTAATTTAGGGAAATTGTAATTTCGGGAAATTGTGTTCGGGAAATTGTAATTTCGGGAAATTGTCATTTCGGGAAATTGTCATTTCGGGAAATTGTCATTTCGGGAAATTGTGTTCGTGAAATTGTAATTTCGAGAAATCGTTTTCGGGAAATTTTCCGCGAATCTTCTGTTTGGCATATCAATAATAATTTATCGACATAGAGATCGTGAAATTCTTTCAATCAATCAAAATTTTTTGCATTTATGAACAGAGCATTTTGAGATTTTTCGATTGATATATAATATAAGGTTGCTTTTAATTCAGAATATATAAAAAAATACACTTTTCAAAAAAGAGCAAAAAAAGGGCGACATTTTTTGTCAGAAAAGAAAACGGCAGAAGTTGTAATTATTTAGAAGATCAATGTAGTCTTTATAGTAATAAATATTTTTTGAGATTATTACTTTTGGCGGTTTGTAGGATAATCTTTCTTGATCATAGTCAAATACTATTCTGGAAACATATTTCAAATGTAAACCAAACTAACCCATAAAAACCAAGTTTTTATTACACTCCATTTCTTTTTAAATTACGTGTACCGTATCGTTTCCTTACTCAACAATTGTAAATTCTGCAGTCAAAAAATTTTTTGTTCAATATATTTTTTGCAATATTTTTTTCATCATCGCCACGAGCCTGCCTGCAAAGTTTCAGCTCGATTTCATCACGGGAAAAGGGTTAAAAATCGATCCAAAATTTTATCGACAGACAAGCAAGCAGACACTACAAATTAATATAAAGGGACTAAAAATAGATGTCTTCCTGACCAGTTTCTAAACTTAGAACTTAATTTGACGCGTTATATGCCAATTTCAGAATACGTTTTGTAAAAAATCTTTGCAACCTATCAACATTTCCAAACACAGAAAGTCCCCACGCCTGCGCTCCATAAGATTGAGTTGACCCGCAAACAGCCTGAAATAAAATCCATTTATCTTTTAACGGCACATCCCCTTTTCCAATAAAATGTTTACATGTTACATTCATGAAAACTTTTACTGCAACATTTTTTACACTCACATGATTAGCGAAAGACATTCTAAGAGGTAGGAAAATACTGCGACATAATTCCAACTTCTTCTCCCTTAAATGTCCATGTTTCATACGACCCACACCGACTTCTATACACCATATTTTAGAATAGAGTTCTAAGTTGTTAATCATTTCTTGTAGCACTTTGACGTATTCTGATAGAATCACGATATCGTTCGTATATTTATATCATTTATAAAAGACCACCTTTTAGACTGTGATACAGGTCGTTAAGACATAATGACAATAAAAGTGATGACCCTATACATCCTTGTTTTAATCCTGAATTTGTATCACAGTAAGCTGATAACTCAGTTCCAAAACATACATACAGACTTTGTGTTTTCATATCCCATTTGATGTAGTTTATAAATCAGGTCTTCCTTGGAACTCGGTCGATTGCGGCATTAAAGTCTACAAAAAGTGCATAAACTTTTTTCTTTTCTTGAAACTTGATGTTTATACTTGCTGCAAGTTTATATATGTTTATCAATTGTGGAGTAATTTTTACGAAAAACAGACTGATATTCATTAACAATATTATATTTTGTAGACCATACCGTTACTCGATCATTAACTGCACCCATCATGAACTTAGCAATGCAGTTCATAAAGGACATTCCTCTATAATCACATGATTGATTAACATCTCTCATTTTATGTATTGAAAACACTATACTACGTTAAAAAGTATCCACTGTACTGTTCCCATTTAAAATGTCTGTATATACTGTAGCGAATGCCATTAGGAAATCATTGGTTGCATGTAGCGTAAAGTCTTTATCAAGGTTTAAATCAATATTTATGTTCAGTATACTCGATCTCCAGTACTAGATTACGGGAGTTGAACAGCGTTTTAAAGTAGTCACGAAAACATTCTGCATCTAAATGAGTACCAAAATTTCTTTCATCATTTCTAATTTCTTTTGCAAGGCACCACCATTTTTTCTTGCGTTAATAGAGTTCAATCTAACTTCAATCTGGTTATAAAGGGTGTCCCAACAAGAACGCAATTCTGAAATTTTAAATAAAACGCAGATATTTAAAAAAAAATCGTGAAACTTTATTATATCGTAAAGTAGACAGAATGAGGTTATGTATGGAACAATATATCGTGCAGATGGCCGTCGCGGCTTTGCTGGCATGCACGCAATCTTTTAATGAAATTTTCAATGACCGTTTTGCATAAATGCTGCGGTATTTCATTAATGCAGCGTCCAATTTCCTCTTTTAAGGCTTGAGTCGTCGTCGGCTTATTCGCGTAAACCATCGACTTCAAAAAACCTCAAAGAAAAAAATCTAATGGTGTTAAATCGCACGATCTAGGCGGCCAATTCTGATCTCCAAAACGCGAAATAACACGACCGGGAAATGACTGATGCAGCAATTGAATTGTTTCTCTGGCTGTATGACATGTGGCGCCGTCTTGTTGGAACCACATGCCCTCCACATTCATTTCTTCAATTCGGGGCAAGAAAAAACTGGTTATCATTTCACGATACCGAACACCATTGATTGTTTGCGCTTGACCTGCCTCATTTTCATAAAAAAAGGTCCAATGATTCCTCCAGCCCAAAAACCACACCACACAGTGACACGTTGAGGATGCATTTGCTTCTCGTGAATCACTCGAGGATTTTCCTCACCCCAAATGCGACAATTCTGCCTATTGACGAAGCCATCAAGATGGAAATGGTCCTCGTCACTGAAGATGATTTTAGCGGCAAATTCAGCATTTTCATGTTGTCTCTCCAATACCCAATTAACGAACTCCCTTCGCTGTCCATGGTCAGCTGGCTTCAGTTCCTGAGTCAATTGAACTTTGTATGCATGAAGATGCAAATCTTTCGTCAAAATTCGCTGCATAGTGGATTTGGAGATACCAATTTGCTCGGTGTCGAATTGAGGTGGATGGAGTTTGAGCGACATCATCACGTACAGCTGCGACATTTTCGGTCAATCGACCTGGTCGATGGCGCGTTGTTGTCTTTACATCACTAACAGACCCAGTTTCGGCAATTTTATCCATTAATCTCTTTACAGTTGACTCTTTTCGAGCATTAATGTGACCCCAAATTGATCGCAATTTGCGAACTGTAGCCGCAAAACTTTCACCATTTTGGTAAAACAATTTCACAATGAGAATGCGTTGTTCATTCGTGTAGCGCTCCATTTTTACTAATCTTCTACTAGCAAACAATAACAATTGTTCAAATGTCAAACAATGACACTTCGATTGTTGCCAGATTTAAAAATTGCGTTCTTGTTGGGACACCCTTTAGTATCGACTCTTTTGTTTTGGAAGATTCCATGGTAAAATTTTTGTTTTATATTATATTTTCGCCTATTATCAATGCTCTGAGATTTTCTAAAAGATTTTAATGCTTCAAGGGATTTTTCTTTAGCTACTTTACATTGTGTATCAAACCATTTGTTTGTTATATAAATTTTGGGTATCATATGATTTTAAAAAATCCTGATTTAGATCGTTTAATTTAAGATCTATTTTATGTTCTTTCAAATCATTTAGATTATTGTTTAATTTAACGCAATAACTTTCTTTGTTTTTGGGGTTCCATTTCAGTTTTGGCAATAGGTTTGCTTTCTCTTTGTGATCTTGTGTGATAACAAAATTCAGAATATACTCTAAGTCTTTCCTTTATTTCAACCACTAGTTCTTCTTTAAGTCGGTTAACTCGTTAAGCATAAATTTAAGAATTACAACTGCTATATTTATATTTTTGAAACTGTTACTTTAATTGGTTGCAAAGCTAATATCCAACATTTACAGCACTGTTCCATGGCGAACGGGAATATTAAACTGCGTTCCTTACCAAATTCTTCTTTGATATTTATCTGCAATATGGCATTATTTTTTGTTACAGATCTTCGAAATAATTTACATTTCGTATTTTTGTTATTCCCCAAAAAATTTTTGACAACTGATACAAAGCTTATCCATTCTTCCAGTTCCACAGGAGTCATGTGATTTTTGAAATTATCGCCGTTTATAAGAGTACGGATTTCTGGCCCCTCAAAAACGCCTGCTTTTAACTTTTCTGTACTACGAGCAGGAAATGTTTGACATATATATTTAAAGCAATCGGCATTCCTATCTAAAGCTTTTAAAAAATGTTTTATAAGCCCAAGTTTAGTGCGTACTGGTGCAAGGATGTTTTTTCTAGACTTATCAAAGGTACATGATCGATTTTTACTTTTCCTACAGTCATGTTTATTCCTGACGACCAGTCTCTCCTGCTCCAGTTTTTATTTTTGCATGAGCCAAAAAAAAATGTGCCATCCTAAAATTTACACAAATGGACCATGATGTTGATCATCTGAAATTTCTATAAAAAGTTTAGTTGAACGACCTATTGAAATCGAAGCTTGTTTATTACCTTTTTTTTTTGAGCTGTCTATAAAAAGTCTCCTGTCTTTCGGCTGGTATATTGGAAGGACCAGAAATATCATTACAATACACAATATCATTTGCCTCGGTAAAGAATGAAAGAATTTCACGATATCTATGTCGATAAATTATTATTGATATGCCAAACAGAAGATTCGCGGAAAATTTCCCGAAAACAATTTCCCGAAAACAATTTCTCGAAATTACAATTTCACGAACACAATTTCCCGAAATGACAATTTCCCGAAATTACAATTTCCCGAACACAATTTCCCGAAATTACAATTTCCCTAAATTACAATTTTCCGAAATACAATTTCCCGAACACAATTTCCCGAAACTAAATTTCCCGAAATTACTATATCTTCAAAGAGCTTGTTGATGGCATTTCCGAAACAATACCATCAGAAATTCCGGCCGAAGCGCGAGCAATCAGCTCATGACCACTTGATGTAGTGGTCCGGGCAAGATCTTTCAGCTCATTAACGATTTTTTCTTTAGCAACGAAAGCCGCTTCGGCACTGTGATTGTGAAGAGCCTCTTTTTTTATAGTATCGTTGTTATGACCCTACCGGTACAATGTTTTCCTCGATAAAGGATACAACGCCAATAAACGCTATCAACGGACTGACCGTCGTCATGATAAAAGAAACCATTCAAAAGCAACCTCGGTTTACCCTTTTCGCTATCCAGGAATTCGAGTGGCATAGTAACTGAGTATTACAACCCAAATAACTAAAAAACTTCGCTGTGCAAGATGGTAACGATTCCGTAGCAGTTACTGCATGGGTAGGATGTGATGGAGTGAGCGTTATCCGTCGGGAAGTCTGAATACCGAAGTGTTCAAAGTCACTATGAAGAAATAAGCGTATGACACTCCAATAAATAAGTCCGGATGACGAGGGAGGGTGGAAGAGGAAGGGCGCGGTGCGGGGTAGGGGAATTGTTTTTTCGAGAAGTCGTATACTCGGGAAATTATTTTTTCAAGAAATCGTATGCAGCAAGTTTTTTTATGGGGGAAAACAAGAATATATGGGAAGTTGTAAATTAAAAATAGGGAAATTGTAATTTCGGGAAATTTTTTTCGGGAAATTGTTTTCGGGAAATTGTTTTCGGGAAATTGTTTTCGGGAAATTGTAATTTCGGGAAATTGTTTTCGGGGAATTGTTTTTTCGGGGAATTGTTTTTTCGGGCAATTGTTTTCGGGCAATTGTATTTGGGAAATTGTTTTCGGGAAATTGTTTTCGGGAAATTTTCCGCAGACGAAACAGAAGGCAACAACGTTCTTTTAGCCCTGACGGAAGCAGTTCAGCTGATTTCTTCGATAAATTTAAATCTCGAATTAAGTCATTCAGCTCACCTTGAGAAAATTCTCGACTATAGAACTGCACTCTTCGAACTCATTCTCACGCTTGTTTTGACTCTGGCTATCTAACATTTCAACATCATCGCAATATTCAGCTGATGATGAATAAAATATTTTATTAGCTGACTGATCTTTATATGTCGCCGTTGGAAAGACATTTACTGTTACTTTTTCATGCACACGGATCCAAATTAAAATGTTATTTAACTGAAAATCACATTAAAATGCACCAATAAAATGGCATGATAGTCTCATTATCCGAAATTTATAGGCAGATTTTCCTTATGTTTTGATGCACAATCGAAGAATTCTTAAATGTTTTTTAAACCAAATACAGTATTTGACAAGATTTTCCTTAACTTTTTTTTATTCGTAAAAAATAATGGGCGGTTATCGCTAGAGCCTAGAGGTAGAGCCTATGCGTATATCATACAATATGTCTAGATTTTATTTGATAGAGGACTACGTCAATCACTTTTTCTTAACCCATACAAAATGAAGCGCTCTTATATACAACTCGTACATTATATATTAATATTTTTCTAGAAATTCGAACGTCTTTCAAATTGATATGGGATGCCCGCTTAACATAGCTATTTGCAAAAAGAAAAAAATATTAAAACTTTATACACATACATATATACATACATAATATAACTTTATATTATTTCAAAAATGTTATAAAATAATTTTTCTGAATGGGATTTGAATGCAATACTAAGTTATGAAATAGTACGTAAGTAATTAGAACTAAATTTATGTATGTGATTATATCCTTGTCCTTATTTGATGTGATCATTTAAATAATTTATTTATAAATGTTATTAAATACTTATTAAATATTTACAAAAATGCTTAAATTTTATTTATCTTCACAAAGATGTTAAAATGTATTTATATTACTGAAGTTGAGAGAGAGAGAGAGAGTGAGAGAGAAAAAGTACATTTTAAATATATCTACTATATATAAGTGGCTAAATGAAAAAATCTTGTTTTACTAGAGATTTCACGAATACTATTAGTCGAATTTTATTATGTTACATATATCGCACCTGTACCTCTTAAGTGAGTCAACTCAAAATTTTTCAATTTTCACTCTTTCAAGAAAACGATACACAGTGGTCATATCTAACCACTGTAAAAATCTTATATCAGTTTTTCTACTCTTTCACAAAAAAATAAAATACAGTTGTAACCCTCTTTGTTATAAGAGTTGCTTCTTTAGAATCAACTAAAGAGCGATATTTTGTGTTGTCCCCAAATGTAAGCCCAATTAATATCAATGTTGTTTCAACTAAAGAGAAGTATTTTAAGTTGCTCCTTTTAGTAAACAATTTGAAAAAAAAAACGTTTTTGCCTCTAGTGCGCGGCATTTGATGAGCTGGCTTCTGCGCTATATGATTTTTGAGGAACTGAAGATTTGCCCAATAGGCTTATCATCTTTTATTTTATTATACCTATATCCAGCAAGAATTCCAAAATGCAACGTCGCACAGTGGCGCCCGTAGAGCAAACGAGGTTGCAAAAATCAAAATTTTCATGTGCGCCGACGAAGTTTTTAATAAACCCATGTTATAGGAAACTTTTCAACGATTTCAAATATGCTACTCTTAATAATATCACATTTTTAGTTAGAAGATATAACCGTTCAAAGTTGACCGACTTTCGGTTTTCAAAAAAACACACAATTTTTAGTCAATTTGTTGCGATTTCAGGTGTAATATCACGAAAAATAGAAAACGAATCGCCTTATTTTTTGTTTGTATTGATTGATGTATTTATTAACTGTATAATGATAAAAAAAAATTAACTGTTTCTCCTGGTAAATCACTATTTAAAAACTATCCGTTTTTTCACTATTTTTCAACTTTGACGGAAAATAAAAAAAAATCTATATTTTTCTATATTTGCCATATTTGCAAAACATGTTCTTTGATTATTTCTTTACATAGTTCAAAAGGTTTTATCTGCCCGTACGTGCCCGTTTGGCTTCTAGAGGTAAAAAAGGTTAAAAAGACATGGTTGCAGAAATTGTATGGCGTGTATCCCTTACATGTTTTGACTGACAGTAGTTTGATCTAATAGTTTGAAAATTGCATTTTAAGTCGGTTGTGTACCTGTGAGCCTCTGCCAAAGTCTACTCCCAATATTCTGTTACAGACACAGGATGCACAAAAAACTACTCATTGAAATTCGCAGGTACGCACCTCACTTAAAAATTACTTTGGAGTACAAATGGTCAAGAACAATATTGACTTATGGTCCCTCCAGGTAGGCACAAATCTTATTTAGACACGAGCATAATATCAAAATTGCATAATTTACCAGGGAACAGGTAAATTTTTAGGCATGGTAGCATAAGCCTATATATTGCAAAATAAGCATAATGCCTGGATTAGTCTACGACTGAAAGTTGACGCAACTAGTACTGAAACCATGGCGTTAAACAATTTAAAATTATTTGAACTGTTTAGAAGGTCAACCACACCAAAGTTTTTCACGGAAGCTGCTTTAGAAGAACTTGAAAGCTTATACGGAAATATTGAGAGAAGCGAAATTATAAAAAATAATTTTTATCTGATATATGCAAATATTAAAGCAAAATGGGTGAAATCTAATCGAACCATTCAGAACTTCAACTCCAAATACGAGGACTGGCTTTATGAAGACACCATCCTGGATATATTGGCAGTAGGTAAACCCACCACATCAACCAGAGGAGCAAAAGGAAGGCCAAAAAAAAAGTATTGAAGAGTGTTCAATTTTCACAAGAAAAAGGAAACTTGCCGATGCCACCAATGACTTGACCACGAAGCATTTATCGGACGCGCTGTCTATTAAACATACAAAGGATAGTGAAAGAGTTAGGTCGCAGATTACAAAATCTGTTGCTGATGCAAGCCCACTGCGACTAAAAGGAATTAAGGAAAGCATTCCCACGCCCACAAACGCACACATTAAAAAGTATGGTTCTGAAGAAACCTTGGCCTTGTTTATGGACTTACAACTTCCCAAAGAAAAATATGGATACTACGGGCATCCTTGATGCGACACGGGGCTGACGTTTTACCAGGATACAAGCATATTACGCAAGCCAAAATAAATTCACGACCACTGCATACGGAGTTTACGGAAGTCTCTGTGAAAGCCAACCTGCAGGATCTCATGGGCCATACAGCAAAACGGTTGTTGGAGAGTCTTCCTGAAAATGAGGTGAAAATTCTTCCTGAGAAACTGACATTGCTCAGCAAATGGGGCTGCGATGGATCATCCGGACAAAGCGTTTATAAGCAAAGGATATCTTCCGATGACGCTACAATATCGGACGGAAATATGTTTATGGCAGCTGTTGTTCCTTTGCGACTAAAATCTGATGTTTCCCTACACTGGAAAAATCCACGTCCGTCATCAGTGCATCATTGCCGACCAATAATGTTTCAGTTTGCAAGGGAATCGGCAGAACTCATAAGGACCACGGTGAAGGACATTGAAGAATAAATAAGCAAGATTAAGCCTACAAAGCTGCAAATTGGAGAAGGAAAATATATTGAATGCACTTACGAGTTCCACCTGACCATGGTTGACGGAAAAGTCGTAAACGAACTGACAGGAACAACCTCAACATTGTCATGCCCCATTTGCAAAAAGAGTAAGAAGAACTTTGGTAATTTAAACGATTCTACAAACGAGGAGAATTACGAATATGCAATGCCACCATTGCACGCAAGGATAAGGTGTATGGAGTTCTTGCTAAAACTGGCGTATACCCTACCACAAGAGGAGGAAAACTTCGATGAAAATACATCAATAAAGGATAGGGAAAAGATCAGAAAGAAGCAAATACAGGATGCTTTTTTTTAAACAAGTTGGACTAAAAGTAGACTGTCCCAAGCACGGATACGGTAACTCAAACGATGGAAACACTTCTAGGAGATTTTTTGAAAATGATGAGGCAGTAACTAGAATCACTGGAATTGACAATCAAATCGTGAAAAGATTGGGAACGATCTTGAATATTTTAAACTGCAAAGAAAATGTCAATTCTACAAAATATGGAGAATATACATCGAAAACTGCATCTCTTTTAGCAGAAATGTATCCACAGAAGAAGTTGACCCCGACCGTCCATAAAATATTGGCGCAGGGCAAAGATATAATTGAGTACCAGTCTTTGCCAATTGGATAGCTTTCTGAAGAAGCACAGGAGTCTCTTAACAAATGTTATAAAAAAAATAGATTGCAGAACACATTCAAAGCGTCAAGGGTAAGGCAAAATGAGCACCTCTTCAACATGTTGGCAGCATCTTCCGATCCACTTATTTCTTCCCTGCGGCATGTGAAGTCACGAATAGAGTTAGAAAATAATTATAGCTTAGAAATGATTAGTCTTTTAGATATACATTCTCTTACGAATTGTGATGAATATTTTACAAAAAAAAGTGAAAAAATAAATTTAAAAAAGAAGTAATTTTTTTTAATTTGTTGGGTAATAATTTAAAACATAAAACCCTAAAGAAAAAAAATAAAAACAATCTAAAAATAATTTTTTTTAGTTACCATAAAATTGATTTTTCTACAAATTTTAACTTTGGTAACTCATAGTCTGAACAGTTATCTATCATATGCTGTTTAAACTGTTCAATTATGTTATTCGTTTCAAAATATATGATTTTTGCAACGAAAAAACTCAAATGGCGCCACTGTGCGTCGAGCATACGAAAAAAATCATGTGAGTCCGATCACAGGGGAGATGTGTAAACATATATAATAAATAAAATGCAGAAAACAGCGACAAAAAGGTTATTACACATCATAATTTTTTCACCAAACAATCATGTCACGCCGATTTGTCTTAATGCTCACATGTTACGCGTAAGATCTTACGCTCACATATTACGCTCTTTTTGTGATTATATTGTGAATTAGAAATTTACCCCCCTGCGCGTATAGATGTTGACACATCAAAAATACCTTCTTACATATAACAACGAATTGATCGCCTTGGGCATGTCTATCGATACCTGGCATGTGTATGTTTACATAATTCGTAAAACTTTAATCCATATTTATGACGTTTGTTTGGAATATATCGACGAAACACAAATCTTACTGTCCACAAAAGAAGAGCTTCATTTAATGATAAATTTTCAAGAGGGCTGTATATTTTTTCAATATTTGCATTTACCACATTTTCAATTTTATAAAGGGTCCGCCATCTAACGTTTTTTTTTTTTTTCAACTCGTTCTTATTTCGTGAATGGTAACATTTAGCTCATGTCTGATTTGACAGATAGTTAGTTTTATCCTTCCGCTGAACGAATATGATTGTGTATACGCCTGAACAACGCTGGGAAATATTGCGACATTACTTTGAAATTCATGGTAATGTTGCAGAATGTGTACGAAAATTGCGTACGGATTTTGGAAGAAGAGAAGCACCGTCAGCTCCGTATGTTCGTTATCTTGTGAAAAAAAGTGAAAGAAACTGGCGTTCTCATCGATAAACCAAAGCGTGAAAAGCCAAAACCAGTGCGTACACCCGAGAACATTGCTGCTGTCAGAAAGTGTGCGTGAAGCGCCATCAACATCAATTCACCGTCGTTCTCAAGAATTGAACATTTCGGAGGCATCATTGAGCGAATTTTGCATAAAGACCTTGGTATGACGCCATACAAAGTCCAATTGGTTCAGGAGTTGAAGCCAACTGACCATCCAATGCGTTTTCGATTCGCTAAGTGGGCCTGCGATCGACTTACAGAAGATGCCGATTTTGCCAAAAAAAATCATCTTTTCAGATGAAGCTCATTTTGATCTTGGCGGAAAACCCGCACGCATACATGGAAAATTTTGGTCCAGAGGCATAATTGGGCCATTTTTCTTCGAAAATGAGCAAGGAGTGGCCGTTACAGTCAATGGCGATCGTTATCGGGCCATGTTGAACGAATTTTTGTTCACAAAAATTGAAGAGGAGGATATTGGCAACATTGGATTTCAACAGGACGGCGCTACGTGCCATACAGCCGAAGCTACACTCGATGTTTTGCGCCCTGTTTTTGAAGATCGCATTATCAGCCGCAGAGCTGATGTCGTTTGGCCGCCTCGGAGCTGCGATTTGACCCCTTTGGACTATTATTTGTGGGGTGCCCACAAAGATAAGTGTTACGCCAATAAGCCAGAGGCAATTGACGCTTTAAAGGACAATATTCGTAAAGCCATTGGTGAAATACAGCTGCACACAATCGATAATGTGCTTAAAAATTGGACCGATCATGTAGGCTACTACATGGCCAGCCGAGGCAGCCATTTGAATGAAATTATTTTCCATTATTAACCGGAAGGATTGTACTTTCAAATAAAAAAAGAAATTTGAGATAATATTCAGTTGTTTTTTTTTTTAGCATTTTCAAAAAAAAAAAATTATTTGGCGGACCCTTTATAAACGACTAGATTTATCGCACTGTTCATGATCGTAGAAGCACATGCAACGGATTATATTTTCAGATGTTATACGACTCATAGTTGTTCCGAATATATTCTGAAAATAAAGTGGATTTTAGCTCCAGTACTGTTTCAATTCAGGTTTTTTATTAAGAAGCATTAAAATACATAAAGCAATTATCTTTTTAATTTCTTCAATAGTTACTTCTTTCCATCTATGAAGGTTTGACTTTGCAAGCAATGACTTAAATATATAAAATAAAAATTTAGCACGTGTATTAGTCCACGTGTGATCTGTAAATTGGCTATAATTAATTAGCATACTTTTAGGGTCTTTAATTAATGAAAAAATAAAAATTCGTAGAATTTGCGCTTGAATTTCGAGGGCTATAATCTGCTAGTATTATAACTATAACAAAAAAGGATAACAAAACATAACATAATATAAATGACTTCAACACTTTCCCTTGTTATGTGATGTTATTATCTCGGAGACCGGTTTGATCACAAAGCATTTTTAATCTTGTTGGCTGTAAAGGTTTTGTCATCAAATGTGCTAATTGATTTTGTGTAGAAATTTGTACTACTAGTTTTCTTTCAATAACTTTTTCTCGAACGAAGAAGTGTTTTAAGTTGATATTCTTTGTTCTTTTATGATATTCTGGATTTTGTGCTAAACGGACAGCAGTTGAATTATCAACTTGTAACATTGGAATATCGTTTAAACCAATTGTCTCTCCATATAAACGCTTAAGCCATATAATTTCTTTTGCCGCTTCTGAAGCCGCTACTTCTACTTCTGCCGTTGATGTTGCTACCATAGTCTACCTTTTACTTAACCACGAAATTGCACATTCAGAAAATTTAACTACAACACCAAATGTGGATCTTCCAGTTTTTGAACAACGACCAAAGTCTGCATCACTATAGCAATATAACTTTTGTTCTGCACGTTTATTATAAAATATACCATAGTTTATTGTTCCGGAAATGTAACGAAAAACTCTCTTAACACGAACTACATCATCATCTGAAGGATTTTCTAAAGTTCTAGATAGAAATCCAAAGCTGTATGCTAAATCTGTTCTTGTTCCCAACATTAAGGACAGTATAGCTCCTACAGCTTGCCTATAAGGAAATTGAGAGCGTCTTATTATTTCTTCCCCTGGTTCGAAAGTACCCTTAAGCGTCGGAGAAACTAAAACGTTTTAATATCTTTCTTGCATAAGTTTCTTGACTTATCGTTATACCATTGTAAATTCTTTTTACTTCGAGGTCAAAAAAGTTATTAGCATCATTTGGCACAATCTTAAATTCTCTTTTTAAATCAAATAAAAAATTCTTTAGTCATTTACATCCGTTGTAGCTACTAGGTCATCATCTACATATAAAGCAAGTATTAACTTCTTGCCTCCTTTACTTTTCATATATAAACAAGAATCAGCTTCATTAGCCTTAAATCTAAGTTTCAATAAAAAATTACCAAATCTATGATTCCACCATCGCGGAGATTGTTTTAAACCATAAAGACTTCCTATTAACTTGCAAACTTTTGAAGTACCATCATCAAACCCTTCCGGTTGTTTCATGTATATGCTTTCTTCAAGTTGCCCGTAAAGAAAAGCTGTTGATACGTCAAATTGAGAAAGATGCATATTTTGACTAGCTGCTATACTTAAATTTGCACTTATTCTACCTAATTTTGCAACTCTTTGTCTAAATCCCTTAATAACTTATCTTGCTTTGAACTTGTCTATGCTTCCATCAGGATTAGTTTTTAGTTTGTATACCCACTTTGATGGAAGAGCATTTGATCCTTTTGGTAGATCTGATGTGACCCATGTCTGATTCTCCTTTAAGGAATTCATCTCTGAATTCATCGCTATTTTCAATTGATATCCTTCTTTGCTGTTAACTGCTTTTAAATAGGTAATTGAAGTTTCAATTCACTAACAAAATCGTAATCCGCCATTACATTAAACTTTAAATTTTGTAATAATGTACGATCTCTCAAACGCTTACTAATATGTTCAACGTCATCACTTGACGATCTTACACGCTTCTTAGATTCAAAACCGTGAAAATCGCTTAAAATTGAGTTATCATCTTGAATAAATTCTTCAAAAATATCTTCATCTAAAGCATCTTGAGAATAATTTTTTCAACTATGTTGATTTTTTTCTTCTGGGACTTCTTCTGTAGAGCACTTATAATCTTTAAATTCCAATTTAACTGTTTTCTTTAATTTTCGGTAGAATCGTCTTTTTATTCTTGCAAAATATTAGAATTTATAATTTCTTCATTAAATTTAACATCTCTTGATAAAATTTAACTATGAATTTCTTTAATCTATAACCGGTAACGTTCTTCAGTATCGTATCCAATCAAGTAACCTTTAACTGCTTTAGAATCTATTTTTCTTCTCTTCTGTTTAGGAACATATACAAAACATTCACATCCAATGATTCTTAACTGATTTATTCTAGGTTTCTTCATAACCATAGTCCATGTGGACTCTTATCATGCACAGATGACCTACGAGTACGATTTAATATATATATAGCAGTACGTACTAATCCGCCATTTCTATTACTGTTCTGTTTCACGTTCACTACCTCCATTTTGTTGCGGTGTATATGTATCAGTAAGTCTTTGAGTAATTCCATTTTCTTTGAGAATTTTCCGTATCAAACTCATCTCCATTATCACTTAAGAATTCTTTAATTTGGTGTCCCTGTGCCTTTGCTAACGCCAAAACTTCCATGTCATCTTTAAATTCTGATTTTTCTTTCATTAAATATCGAAAACAATATTTAGTATACATATCTTTAAATATAACTAAATATTTCTTCTTATTAAAAGATTTGTGAAAAAGACCACAAACATCTGCTGACATTAGTTCACATATCTTCCTATATAATTTAACATTAATACCAAGTTCAGATATGTTTTTGCTGAACGTGTCATTTATCCTGATGTCGTTCATGATATAGTTATAGGGTATTATCAATTTCTGTTGCATAAACTTCATCAGCATTAGGAATCACTGCCCTTATTGCTGCTTTGTATAATCTACCACCAATCTCTCGGTGACCAACTAGTACAACTTCATTGTTGATAGAAAGTTTGTAACTTATTGCTGTCGATTTGAACTCAAAACAGAAAAAAAGATTTCTTCAAATATTGGGAACATACCAAATATCCGTTAGGTCTAAAGTGAGTAACTTATTGTTTAGTCTTAATTGAATTTCAATAGTACCCTTACCAATAACATCTAAAATTTCTCTTCCAGCATCTGTAATCGTGCACGTATTTTTAAATACCTTAAAATCTTTAAATAATTTTCTATTATTTGTAACAGGGCAAGTTGCACCATTATCTATTCACCAATTATTTGAATAATCTTACTTGAATGCATTTATATCTTCACAAATAAAATGTAAAATTTGGTGATATGTAACCTTAACTTCTCCACTCTTATCTATGTTTACCATCATTAATCCATTTTCTACATGCATTACAAATATCTGACCTTTTATTATTTGTATTACTTTTATCATAACTTGATACCACTTTCTTGATATTGGAACTTCTTGCTACTAATGCCTCATCTTCACCTTTATTACGGTTAAAGCTTTTGAAATTTCTTTGATACATACATAATTGAGCTGACATTTCTTCAAGATTCTTTTCTTCAATTTTAGTTAATAACATCCAGCTTGACTTAAAAGTTGCAAATTGTTTTGGTAAAATTTGAAGTATCTTGCTCAGCAACAAAACATCAGCCAATTGACTCTGAGTCGATCGGTCTATTTCAAATATTTTTGGTAGTTACAAACATCACCATATTATACCATAACCACATAGTGGTATAGGGTATCAAAATATACACTTTTTCAACCCTTCTCCTCAAAAAGCACTACTTTTATGACACGAAACTACTAGAAACTAAAAAGTACAACAAAATTGGTTACCAGAAACACAGACAAATTGAAGCTAAATATATTTATAACAAAATGTGACCCATACATGTGACATGATTTGCAGAGAAAATACAGCGTCACATATACATGACGTTGAGCGGTGAACGTGTTAACGAATAGCATTTACTTTACCTCTGGGTTCCTTCTAAAAAGATAGCAAAGGAGAGATTATTATTGGAACATTTAGATGCAACAATAACTGATCGTTCGAATTTAAATACCGTAACACGCGAATAACATTAGGCAATAATCGTTTTAAACACTTTAAGTGAGACTATTTTTTCTGCTAAACTCGCAAATTTATCTATTTAGATTTTAAAGAAGGAGGTACAACTTTTTAAAGAAGAAAGAGAAAAAGAACATCAACAAGTTTTATTCCTGCAGAGACACTCGAAGCGTAACAATATAATCTTTAAAAATATAAATTATAAAATGCCCTTAGATGAGGCTATAAAAGATTGTTGTAAGAATAATCTTTTTTTTTTTTTTTTTTTTTTATTTCATATGTATATAAAAATATTTACAATATTTGAGATCTTACTTATATTAAATAGTATTGCAACAAATAAAAACGTTTTATCTAATTTTACAATTCCTAATAGCTCAATATAAGGAGAAAAGTATTTAAAAAAAAACCTAATAATGTACGTCAAATAAAAGTTTTATAGGAGAAGTGGGAGTAGGTTCTAATATGATATCTTCACATAAATGGAAGAGAAAAATAAGAAACTACTCGAATAATTCTCTAATTATGTCAAACTCAGACATTCTGCATCGATTTTCGAATGACAGTGTCAAATTTCTCATAACCATATATAATGTTACATGTTTAAAATGTTCATGTACATGAACTGTGGAATGCCTTTTCCGTAAGTTGTGTATGATTTTAAGATTCTTGTTTTGAATTATTTGAAGCTTTTTAATGTTTGTTTTGCAAGCTTTTGTGGACCATACTTGAAATCCATACAACAATATTGGACGAATACAACATTTATATAAAAGTAGTTTATTCTTTTCGTTTAAGTGCGATTTTCTATTTAAAAGTGGAAACAGTGCTCTGCCACATTTTATTGCTTTATTACAGGTGTTTACTATATGCTGCTTAAATGTTAGTTTTTTGTCTAATGTGACACCCAGATATTTTATAGAATCACTAAGCTATATAACGTTGCCATGAATTATTAGTGGCCCATTTGGGACCCTTTTAGGAGATTTATTAAATGGAAATATTATTGCCTGTGTTTTCTCATTGTTAATTTCTACTTTCCATTTTTCAAAATATTTGGTACTTTTTTCAACGCTTGACTGCATTTTTTTTATAATGGCATTGGACAATTTACAAGAACTTATAAACGCACTGTCATCAGCATAAAATGCTGCCGTGTTGTTTCTTGCTACTGCAAAATCTGAGGTAAAAATCGAATAAAGTGTAGGAGATAGCACAGATCCTTGGGGGAGACCAGCTGGAATGTGTCTTGTGGAGGATAGAATATTGTCTATTGCTACAACAAAAGTTCTTTTTTCAAGAAAGCTTTTAATTAGTTTTTGTATATACAATGGATATCCAAACTGATTTAATTTATAAATTACGGCATTATGCCAAATCGAATCAAAAGCTTTTTCGATGTCGAGGAAAACTATTCCAGTGCTTTTTCTTGCAAGTTTATTAGACTCAATTATATTAACAATTCTCTTAATTTGATGTACTGTAGAGTGCTCTCTACGAAATCCCAAATTGCTCATTTTTAATAATACAATTGTCCTCAGTAAAATCCTTTAAACGTTTATGAATAATTTTTTCAAATATTTTGTCTAGAACACTGAGAATACTTATTGGCCTATAGCTTGAAGATGATTTAGAATTTTTTCCTTTTTTATATATGGGAATCACCCTAGCTTTTTTGAACAGATTGGGGAAATATCCCATTCTTATACAAAAATTGTAAACCCTACACAAAACATTGTGGAGTTCTTCGGGCATTTTTTTCATCATGATGGTATTAATTCCATCTAGCCCAGGAGCTTTATTATTCTTGAGATGAAATATAATGTCTTTAATTTCCGATACATTGGTCAAAACAGTATTATTAATTTCATTTTGAATATTTCTATTAATGGTTTCAATATAATTATAATTATTTACTGCTCTTTCCATGGTCGAGGTGTTATGGAGTGAAACTTTATGGTACTGCTCAAAAACTTCCGCAATGGCATTTGCTTTACTTTCATTGTCACATAATTCAACATCATTTACAGTAAGCTTTCCTAAAAGAGGACGATATCCCCTTATGGATTTAGTAATTTTCCAAAAAATTTTACTTCCATGAGATAAGGTGGCAATAAAATTGGACCAGTTTTTATTTCTATCTTGATTTAGATGAAAATTTATTAACCTATTCATTTGTTTTAAAATAGATGATAGCGTACGTCTTCTAGCTTGGTCTGCGCACCTTTGAAGTTGTCGCCTATAAATTCTACGTTGTATTATCAGGGATTCACTTATTGGGGATATTTTTCTGCACCATGGATTGAGACGTTTGGTGGGAACTTTATTATGAGCACCATTTATTATTTCGGTTAAGCTCTCCAAAACGTTATCTATATTTAAAAAGTTTATACACACATTGTTCAGCCCACGACTGTTTATTTCGTTTATAACCCAAGAGCGTATTTCATTCCAATTAGCTAAGTGATATAATGATGTCATTTTTATTGAATTCGCAACATTTCCAGTTATAGTGCAAGTGAGAGGGACGTGATCTGAATTCAGTCTGCTTGGATGCGTTTCTAAATTGGTCATATTTAAATTGGAGTTTGACAAAACTATGTCAACTGTAGAGGGCTGGGTGTAGTTGGTAGATTGACCAAAACGTGTGAAATCATGTTGACAATAAATGTAATAGTTAGACTGTAATTAATGTTGATAAAAAACATTACCTGAAGTATTGTTGTCAAAACAGTTCCAGCTGGTGTGACGTGCATTAAAATCGCCAAAAATAAAAAAGTCAGTAGGGATATTAGTTAATTTGTCTAGATCCCCTGTAAATTTATTGTTGTACTTGGGACAGTATGCCGACGTAAAAATTGTTAATCGCCCATTAATATTTAACGATATTGAAATATTCTCAAAAAGTGAGGTTTGACCTTTAGGTAAAAGTTGATGAGTAATTGAGTCTCGAATGGCAATGAGAACACCCCCTCCATGAGTGGGTCTATCATCTCTATATATCTTATAACTAGGGAGACTAAATTTGTGATGTTGCTTCAGAAACGTTTTATTAATAAGAGCTATGTCGATTGCAAAATCGTGTAAAAAACGCTCAAATTGAGCAATTGCTGTATTGGTAGATATGCCTTGGGCATTCCAGTGCATAACGTTAATACATTTTAAATTATTGGTATTAGATAACATGATGAAGCATATTGCCTAGCACCCTCATTTTGTCGTATTTATTTCTGCATTTTTGGAGGTCATCTAATGCTTGGAAATAAATATCTAAAAACCGCTCATTAGGTAAATCATCGCAATCACCTATTGGATCATCTTCAAAAGTTAGATCGGCGTATCTATCTCTATTTACCTTTGGAACATTTTCTCTAGTAACATCTGAGTACCTAATTCTATTTATTGTAGGCGTAGTATTAGCATTTCTTAATGTAGTTGGGCTGTTGTCATGAACACTTTGAATATTCGCAGAGTGCATGTGTAAATCGGGAACAATCGGTCTTGGGTGTAGTCGACTTGTTCTATCTGAGATTCTGCTACGGATCTCTAGATATTCTTTTCGGCACGGACATCTTGGGTCGTCAGCTCTATGATTTATATTTTTGAAGTTTCTTGCAGAGCAATTAAAACATTTGAAAATCACTGGAGTATTTGTAGTATTTTTATTTATGGTACATTCAGAATAGTCATGATCACCAGCGCAAGCTGGACAAACTGGCAGACGGTAGCAATTTGCAGATCCATGTCCATACGTAGAACATTTGGAGCACAATGTCGGGCCCTTATTGCCTTTATGAGGATTCCTCCAATGTACAGCTATGCCATAAAAAAATCGTATTTTTATAATATCACGTTTAGCAATGTGTAACTTATCAAATTCAATCATGTAGAGTGCATCATCAATGTTGGATCTTTTTGTTACGACTTCTTTAACACTTGTTGGTACTATATTAAACGTGTTTTTAAATTCTTCAGTAATAGTAGTAATACTTAACTTAGGAAGGCCAAACAACATTATTTTAAATGTCTTTTCGTCTTTAAATTGATGAGTATAGAATTTTAGCTTTGCTTCTTTAAGTTTTTTCAAATATTGTGTGTATTGCATTATATTATCTGATATAACTTTGGTTCCAATGGACATTCTTTTGTATTTATAACTTCGACCAATAAGCTCTAACACAGTTGTAAAACTTTGTAATGAGTCAATCACCAAAGGCGGAATCCTCTCCCTGATTTCTCTTTGTTGTTCCTCTTCTAGTGAGTAGGAATCATCATCTTTTTCATCATCTAATAGTGAAAACCGGTTATTATTAGCATTTGGCGCTTTTGTTTCTTGAATTTTGGGGTATTACGCCAAAATACTCTTCTTTTCTTAGAATTCATTTAATCAGTCACATACAATTTAACACAATGTAGAATGTGTGTAAAAGATAACAACAATAATTGTTTGTTTAATATCAAGAGTACAGTTGCAAAAAGAAAAAAACTATAAACAACAATGGTTAGTGAATAGCAAATCGACCATCAGCAACGAAGGTTAGCTAAAGACTGATGTAAGAATAATCTGAAACTTACAAAAGAAATAAACATAATGTCCACCAGGAAGCTATATGAGAAGGACGGTAAAACAGGCATTATAGCAGAATTTCAATCAGGATCGGTAGTACTCATAAGAGAGATATTTCGACATGCCAAAAATTTAGCCGGTACTAAAATTTACCTTGATCGTGACCTAACTACCGAACGGCACCAGGAAAAACGGGAATGCTTGAATTAAAGAGAGAAATACAAAACATAAGCCGCAAACATCGTGTGACAGTGCTAAACGAAAAGATGCGTATTAACAACTACTGGGGTCTAATCGTCGCATTCGTTATCGAAATTTTTCGATCGAAATTAATTATTTATTTTCCAAAATCTAATACTAAGAACAATTTTACTCTGTTTCAGTTAACGAATTATGGCCTCCTAGTTAAGAGTAAAATTGAAACGATATCTGATATCTTCTTTAAATAATAAGCCAAAACATGGAATTTCGGTTGATTTTACTCGATATCGAATGTGGCGATTAACCCCCTGGTACATTTGCAACAGTCAGAAAGAGCTGGTAAGTGGAAGGAAATCAGGTATTGAGACTCTACAAAAACTATATGGTATTATTGGCTCACTGAATACGAATTATCATAATATATTATCCAATATCAATTCAAAAAACTGATAAAAAAAAATAATCAAAAAAAGCTTAGTATTAAATCCAAAAAAAAATCGAAAATCGAAAATTTATAATGTAACAGAAAGTTGTCCTAAAAAATTATAAGTATATCTGTAAATGTACTTGTTTATAATATTCACGGCTTGGAGAAGAAAATTCATTTAAAAAAATCGCATTTAATAAATAAATACAAATACAAATTTATTAGAGACACATATTTCTGAAGAAAAGGTTGACAGATTTAAGAAGTTTTTACGGGCTATGATACTTATTGGAAACCAACGTTGAGAGATAGAAGGTTTGCACAGGCAGTGGCAGTGTTTACGGGTGCCAAAAGGGAAGTAAAAATAGAATCCATTTTAATAAAAAGTAATAATTGTGAAATAAATGTTATACCTCAGAGCAGCAACATGGCAAGATAATTTTGAATCACAAAGGAGTTTTTTAACAAACAAGAACATAATGAATCTATTTGTAATTGATGATCTAAACATTAGAATTGGTAAACACAACAGATGTTAAATGAATTTTTGCAATAATCTTTTAAAGCTGGACTCCCAATCAGAAAATCAAAAGACACCGCTGTAAATAGTAAAGGTAAATTGTTTATTGAATTCTACCAAGATTTTGGCTTGCATATTATAAACGGATGTACAGAGGGAGATGAAGTGGGAATTTCACATTCATCAGTGGTGTGGGTCAATCGGTGAATGACATTTGTGCGGTTTAGCACAATATTCTGAAAAATTTTAAACATTTCAAGGTAGAAGACAAAATTTGGTCAGACTATATGTCTATACTATTAACTATTACTTTTGTTTTTAAATAATGATTTATATAACAAAATGAATTTGCTGCCTAAACTAAAATGAGATGAAAGAAAGGCTGACACATATAAAGATAATCTTAACCAACAAATAAATATTTATAAACGTGCAAATGTAGGTTTTGAATTGTCGCATTTGACAGAAATTATTCAAACAGCTAATCCTTCAATCTACATATAAACCTGTAAAACCGTTAGAAGTGGAAAACCGGTGGTTTAATTATAAATGCCAACATGCTCGTGAAAAATCCTTTGATGCGCTAAGAAAGTAAAATATTTCAAAAATCTAGAATTAACAAGTAAGAAAATTATAGTCGGTCTAGACCGACTATACGATACCCTATACAATGCGTTCAGAGACCCTATCTCACAGGCCCAACTAACTGGATATAGAAAATAAGCATAAACCAAATTTGAGTGGGATTTTTATTAATTTTTTCGGCTGCAGATATGAAAAATTTCATATCGGATGCTATATCTATATGGGGACTAGGCCCAAAAATGGACCGATCCTGACCATGTTTGGTAAAGTCTCTTGTATTTTGCAAAAATATATACAGACAAAATTTGAGAAGAATCAGTGCAATATTTTTGTTTTTTGATAGATTTAAGTGGAGATCGGGAAGCAGCTCTAAATGGGGCCTATGACTAAGAGTTGTCCAATAGGGATCATTTTTGGACTACTTATTAATGGATGTAATAAATACATACAAAACCCAATTTGACTAAGATTTATATGATAATTTGGATCTTATGGCAATTTAAGTCAATTTCATAGGGGTCATTTGTATGGGGGCTAGGTCTGAACATGGACCGATTGTCACCAATTTCAATAGCGTTCATCGCATGGCCGATAAAAGAATAAATACCAAATTTCATCAAAATATATTCATAGTTGCGACCTGCACTTTGATTACAAGCTTTACATGGACACACAGACGGACGGACGGACGGTGAAAGAAGAAAGTGATTCTGATGAAGAAAGTGATTCTGATTCGATCGGTATAATTAAAGATGGGTGTAGGTCAAATATTTTTGGTTGTTACAAACAGCAGCACAAAGTCATTATACCCAAACCACATAGTGGTATAGGGTATAAAAAGGTGATAAAACCATAGTCAGTTATTTAGGGAGGAATATCATTTATGAATTCAATTGCAAAAATATTTATGGGGATACTGAATAATAGACTGAATATGTGGCTAGAAAAACATAATGTCATAACAGAATATCATGCCGGATTTCGAGTAGGGTACTCAACAGCAGAAAACATTTACAATTTAGCTGGAATTACAAATATAAAATTCAGTGAGAATCGAAAAGTATGGGTACGTTCGTAAATGCAGTAGTTATGCATCACCGCAGCATAATAAAAGTAAAACTTTCAAAAAAGCATCACTTGGCCGCACTGATTTCCGTCAGAAGTTTTTTAATGCAAACAATTGACAGTGCTGCCGCAAATTTTTGTAACTATGGCATCATTATACCCTCCACTCCAGTGTGCAGAGGGTATATATAAGTTTGTCATTCCGTTTGTAATAATTAGAAAAAAAAATTTGGACCCCATAAAATATATATATTTGTGATCCTTATAACAACCGGAGTTGATATAGCGATGTCCGTCTGTCCGTCTGTCCGTCTGTCCGTCTGTGGAAATCACGATGACGGCATCAATCGGGCAGCTAGGGTGCTCGTTGGCATAAAAAATGATTCATTAACATCCTGAAAAGTTTGCTATTTAAAATCGTCCAAATCGGTCAATTAGGGCCCGAGATTTGAATGAAGAACTAAAAAAAGTCTTGAAAAAATATAATTTTCTATGTTGTTCTTGTCACGATCACGCCCTCAATAGGATAGCTAGGGTGATAATTTTTAGTGAGAATGATTCACCAAATTCATGGGAAGATTTCTACTTCAAAAATCATTAAAATCGGTGGAACAGGTCCAGGTAAATCTATGAAAAATTAAAAAAAAAATGAAAAACATGATGTTTCCATATTGTTCCTGTTGTTATTCTAAATGTTGCATTGTTGTCATAGCTGGACTTGTTGTTTTTGTGGTCGTTGTGGTAATAATATAATAAAAACAAACCCTTTGTACATTTTTTTGTGAACTCTGGTAGAAAATTTTAAAAGTTTCCATTGTTTTGGCATCACTAAAAAAATTTGTTAGATCATTTCTGTCATTGCCACGAGCCTGCATGCAAAATTTCAGATCGATTGGCTGACGGGAAAGGGGCTAAAAATCGATCCAAAATTTTGTCGACAAGCAGACACTACCAGTTAATATAAAGGCAGTAAGTAAAGGGAGTAAAAGTTCACCAATAATTTAAAAAACAAATTTTTATGTATTAATTTATTTAAAGAAAAAAATAATTAAATGAAATAGTAATAATAATAAAAAAAAATAATATACAATACAAAAAAAAAAGAATATATAAATAAAATAAAATAAAGATAAATGCATTCATAGCATTATAATACATATAAAAGGTCAATGTTTTCTACCCGTAATCGTAACGAGTCAGTTGTTTTTTTTTACATGAAAATCATTTAAAACAGTTACCGAACGTAACCGGAACGTCCCAATACTTTTCATGTGAAAAAAAGGCTGACACGTTACGTAACAGTTACATGTCGCTAACTTGTTCTTTACACAGGCTACTGCTTTTGCAGCCAACTTCAAGTCTATTTATATAGTTTCGTAAGCATAACTGATAAAATTGTTTCTATTATTTTTTGCTGTAAGTAATAAATTATAAATATACTGAATTTGCAAACTAAAATGGATACATATATTGGAGGTGCTTTAATACAAAAGAGTTAACGAAACAAAATCAAAAAAAAAACAACTCTACAACAGCAACAATGGCAGTCATATGTTCTTCAAATAGAAAAAAAAAACTGCAAGTGTGTTTTGTTGGCTACAAAACAAAAATAGTGTTGACAATATAACAAAATATGTAAAAGAAGTTAGTGCTATGAAATATTTTATTTTGTTTAAAAAAAAAATCGCAAAATGAAAGGCTATAATTCCATTAATAATCAAAAGGCGTTAAACTAATTTATTTATTTTTACGTTGTACTAATGCATTTTAAATAAGTAAAAGTAATTGTATATTTAAATAAAAAGCATTTGTATTATATGTTGCTGTCGTATTCAGAAAAATCAAGTAGCTGACTATACGACTACAAATGCTGCTGCCAGCAGTCGTCTATGTGTTTCATTCATGATGTTGCATTTTTTTGCGAGCAATACTTACATATATTCTAAATAAAGAAATAATAGTTCTTTTCATACTGCGAAATCTATACAAATATATGTACAAATACTATATGTCAAATTTCAAATTTGCAATAATTGATACATTTTTGAAAGAAAATTGTATAATATGAAATGTCTTTAATTTATTTCATAGAAAACAATTTTTTGAGGTGCGTGGATTTTCCATATTTACTGTTTTACTATTTTCGTAATGAGGTTAAATGAGTTAAAAAGAATTTAATATATTTGAAAATATTAGGTGAGGATCCTCAAGATGTAATATACGATCGGTCTAAAACTTTTCACTTAGAGCCACACTTAAATTCGAAACAACAAAAACCCATATATTTTGTGCATAAAGTTTAATATTAAATGTGCTTTTCTGAAATGCCTATATATATTTTCTCATTCATTTCTGACCATCTTCAATGTAAATTTACCAAAGTTTTTTTTATTGCAATATGTATATAAAACTTAAAAATTTAATATTTTTTATTGTGTATTAACTTATTATTCTGCGATTTTCATTACATCACAAAATATTACAAATTGGCACTACTGTTTCAAAAACAGAAAACTTCTAAATCAGTTGAAAACAGTTGATCTGTAAAACTGTGTGTGAAATTGTGTCAAATAAAATTACAAATATTAATAAATATAATAATACATATATATATATATTATTAATTTTGTTAAGAATTAGCACAAAATTGATTTTCCATTTTGCATTTCATTTATAAAGAATTCTGCCATATTTTGTTAAAGGGAAAATCCATTTTTGTTATATTAAAAAAAACAGACTTGCATTTAATTTTTCCGTGACTGCCTCAATAATTGCGTAGATGCCACCAAAATATTTTTTCTAATTAAAACAGTTGATCTGTAAAACTGTGTGTGAAATTGTGTCAAATAAAATTACAAATATTAATAAATATAATAATACATATATATATTTTATTAATTTTGTTAAGAATTAGCACAAAATTGATTTTCCATTTTGCATTTCATTTATAAAGAATTCTGCCATATTTTGTTAAAGGGAAAATCCATTTTTGTTATATTAAAAAAAACAGACTTGCATTTAATTTTTCCGTGACTGCCTCAATAATTGCGTAGATGCCACCACAATATTTTTTCTAATTAAATATTAACTAATATCTAACTAGAATTATGATTTATTCTGACTAAAAAGTTCCAATTAAAAGTTATTCATCCCAATTATGAATATTCTCAAGGAATTTCTTTCTCACGGAAAATACATTTCTCGAGAAAAAAATTCCTCCAATTATAAATTCCGCGTGAACAAAAAATGATTAACTGGCATCATCGAATTTCGAAGCCACTTGCTTTGCTTATTGACAATTTATTTTCTATTTTTTGTGTGTGTGCAAACGACCCTACAATAAATGTTCCACTAAACATTTTTGTTTGCTATCAAGTTGAGGTGCATTTGAGATCAAATACATTTTTCAAATCTCCAACGTTAATTCTCAAATGCCCTCAATAGTTCGAATATAGTCTTCTCAACTTAAAAGGCACATTTTTTATATGGCGATTTTCATAGTTATCAAATTGAGAAATTTGTGATTCTCAACTTGATAGCAAAGAAATATTTCCAATCGGTATCAAATGGAAGGTACGGAATTGCCATATTAAAAAATATTATACTAATTTTAGAAATGAAAACAATTACTTTTTTTAATGTTTCAATTTTCAATTTAATTTCATTATATATTTAACATTACTATGTACATATTTAACATTAAATGTACATATTATGTACATTTTTTAAAATCTAGAATTAAAAATAAATGAATTAATTAGTTGTACATTTTTTGAAAAATTTGACAAAAAGCAGAAATAATTAAAAATATATCAATGATTTATTTGTACTTTTTTGGCATTTTTTAATTTAATTTATTATTTATGACATATTTAAATAATATCTCAGACTTAACACAAATCGTATTCAAGTTGAAAAAATGTTTGGTCTCAAGTGGAGAAAAGTGTTGGATATCCAATTGAGAGTAAAAATGTTTCCCAAAGATTGGAAAAAATGTTAAGTCTCAACTTGATGTCAAGTTGAAAGCAAACAAGGAGAAAAATTGTTCAACCCAAGTTGAGAATTACATTTCACATCAATTTAAGAACTTAACTTTTCTCCAACATTGGCGAAATAATATTTCAATGCATACTGGGGAATGACCGAAACTAACACATAAACAGTTTTTTCCTATTTGAAAAACATATGACTCATTGTTGCTGTTGTATAGTTGTTATACCCTCCACTCCAGTGTGCAGAGGGTATATATAAGTTTGTCATTCCGTTTGTAATAATTAGAAAAAAAATTTTGGACCCCATAAAATTTATATATTTGTGATCCTTATAACAACCGGAGTTGATATAGCGATGTCCGTCTGTCCGTCTGTGGAAATCACGATGACGGCATCAATCCGGCAGCTAGGGTACTCGTTGACATAAAAATGATTCACTAACATCCTGAGAAATTTGCTATTTAAAATCGTCCAAATCGGTCGATTAGGGCCCGAGATTTGAATGAAGAACTAAAAAAGTCTTGAAAAAAAAATAATTTTCTATGTTGTTCTTGTCACGATCACGCCCTCAATAGTGCAGCTACAGTGATCATTTTTAGTGAGAATGATTCACCAAATTCATGGAAAGATTTCTACTTCAAAAATCATTAAAATCGGTGGAACAGGTCCAGGGAAATCTCTGAAAAAGTAAAAAAAAATAAAAAAAAACATGATATTTCTATATTGTTCTTGTTGTTATTCTAAATGTTGCATTGTTTTCATAGCTGGACTTGTTGTTTTTGTGGTCGTTATGGTAATAATATAACAAAAACAAACCCTTTGTACATTTTTTTATCAACTCTGGTAGAAAAATTTAAAAGTTTCCATTGTTTTGGCATCACTAAAAAAATATGTTAGATCATTTCTGTCATTGCCACAAGCCTGCCTGCAAAATTTCAGATCGATTGGGTCACGGGAAAGTGGTTAAAATCGATCCAAAATTTTTTCGACAAGCAGACACTACGAGTTAATATAAAGGGAGTAAAAATTCACCAACATCTAAAGCAAATAATGCTAAAATACCTAGTTGTTAATAAAAAAAACAATTGGGCAATTCACAATGGGTAATGTATCGTTGTATCTCTTGTATCGTGTATCACTTTACAATAGTGTAAAATTGTTGTTGGTAATTTTCACTGAAAAATCTGATACACGATCCAACTTCATTTGCTATGTTTAGTAAATGTTGTATATTGTATCATAACATATCAGTTCCAAGTGAATGCCAGTTTTTATGAAAAAGAAAAAACAAATACATACAATATTATCAGCATAAATAATTATAAAATAAAATATGGCAAATAACGCAAATACATCGATAAGTTTATTTATATAAAAATTAATGTTTATATTTTTAGTATGTATTTTCTCTTTCAGTACCAACCAAAACATTTAACATTTTTTTTTCATTATAAATTAAAATGCAAGAGGTACGTAACTAAAACTCCAGGGTACATCTCACGACCAAAAAGCAAACACTGACAAGTGTTTTCTCTTATACAAAATAGCAGAAGCGACGAAGCGATCTTTCCTCGTTGGATCGAAAATTACTAAAGAAAGCGTTTTACAATATGAAAATACAACTGAGTGTTCACAACAAATGATTGTATTGTGTATTTCAATACAACATACAATATACAACACCTGTTGTGAATTGCCCAAATGTAAATTTAGCAAAAAAATTTATGTATTAATTTATTTAAAGAGAAAAACACAAAAATAACGTTTGATGTTGTATTTTTTGTGTGTAATATTTAAATATACATACATACACATATTATATAATACAAATAATGTACATATATTATATATATGTATGTATGTATATTCATAGTAACTGCATGTTAGAAATAAATCGGTTATTTTATTTACATAAAATTCTGCAGTATTTTGTTGTGGGGAAAATACATTTCTTTTGTATAACAGAGTGTCACTTCATTTTGCTCAGCGTGACTATGCCACAGTAGATGCCGCCATAATTTTTGTTTGTTCTAATTAGCTTTGCAATAGTTATTTCTATTTTAACATGAATGTTAATATTTTCAACCAGATATCATACAGAACAATGTTAAGAGTATACACGGGTTGGTCTTTTATTTCATACGTTTTTTCATTATTCTTTTACAAATATGAACATAAGTTTGGCATATTACCCACCAATCTCACATCACACTGCAAGTTCGAAAAACTCAATACTCTCACATTTTTTTTACTAATACACACACATTTTCCGCAGTGGTCACACTAATGGCACCAAATTTTTCGTGCGAATAGTGGCAGACACTAACGATGATTAATGTTACCCTGTTATAAATTTAATGCAAATTTACTGGATTCTGTAAAATTGTAATTAAAGTTTTAACTTGTTAAATCTATTATAATGATTAATTTTTTGAAATGCGCATACAAAAACGCAAGTTTGTTAATTATAGAGCATAAATATTATTAACTATTATTAAAATAATACTAATAATAATAAATGTAAACATTTTCCCTCAAACATGTGCCTGTATAATAAACTTGGTAACTCTACTTAAAATAAAATAAGAGAGAGAAGTATACAAATGTTTTCAAGTTTACGCTTCGACAACATTTTAAAAATGAGATTGCAGTCAGATGTTTGAGCATAAAATTTAATGGCGATGGATTCGACTAATTCGAACAATTTTTCGTTGATAATACGTACACAACGATTTTACAATTTCAGTGTGATGTGAGATTGGGGGGTTAACTTTTTGTTGTCTTTACAAAATAGAGTTACCGAGTTCGTCAATGAGTTTTTTGCTTACAAAACAGTTCTACATAGTTATATAGAATTATTATTCTGCTTTACCTATAAAATATCTGATTGCGATTACATCTAATTTTTAAAAATTGTTTATAATTAATAAAGCATTATTATTCACATAAATACAAAATTTCACTTTTTAAATTTTCCATTCAAATTTAAGAAAATATCAATTATAATAAAAACTGAAAATAAAATTTCCAATTATAAATTAGAAAATATTAATTGAGTTTCAGAAAATCATATCAAAACGTCGGAAATAATAATTTTAAATTTAGAAATATCTTTACATTTAAAAATGTTTACATTTAAAAAAAATATTGCCATTCAGGAGATATTAATAACTTTTCAGTACCGCGATTCAGTAACTTCTTTTAACGATAGTCGAATTGTAAAAAAAAAGAAAATTGAAAAATTATCAGTAAAATTTTGAAACGATATTCGCTATTGTTAAAGTCAGCTGTTGTTGTTATCTAAACGACAACCATTTTTGTGTTGTTTATCCAATCGATAAAAACTTAAATTTTTAGGTTGAAATGTCGTCATACATAAATAAAAATCATGATATAGTGAAAATATTTTGCTTTAATTAAAAAACTTTTTTATATAAATAAAAAAATTAAATATAACCAAAATGCATGCCGATCAGCAACCACGATGACCAAAAAGCAAACACCGAAATAAATCCGAAATAATAGAAAAGAAGAAAACCAACCCAAAGAATTTGCTGAAATAATTTGGTATTAAGTTTAACAAATTGTTTACTTTTTCATTTACATTTATTATCAAGACTCAAACCGAGGTGGAGGGTATCAAAGATTCGGCACAGCCGAATTTAATACTCTTACTTGTTTTAATTACTGATGCAATAGAGCGCGAAGTTAAAAAAAAAATTATAGAAAAAATATAAAAATTGTTAATACAAATTCTAGATAATATCGTTTTATTATTTCAAAGTAATTTTGTATTTTAGGAATCCGCCTTCTTTTTCGTTTTAATTGATTTTTAATAACCAAAATCGTGTCATATTTATACCCTATACCACTATGTGGTTTGGGTATAATGACTTTGTGCTGCTGTTTGTAACAACCAAAAATATTTGACGTAGACCCATCTTTAATTATACCGATCGAATCAGAATCACTTTTTGAGTTGATTTAACAATGTCCGTCCGTCCGTCCGTCTGTGTGTCCATGTAAACCTTGTAATCAAACTGCAGGTCGCAAATATGAATATATTTTGATGAAATTTGGTATATAAGCTTTTGTCGGCCACGGGATGAACGCTATTGAAATTGGTGAGAATCAGTCCATGTTCAGACCTAGCCCCCTTACAAATTACCCCTATGAAATCGACATAAATTGCCATAAGATCCAAATTGTCATATAGATCTTATTCAAATTGGGTTTGTATGCGTTCATTACATCCATTAATGAGTAGTCCAAAAATGATCCCTTTGGCCCTATATAGACTGCTTCCCGATCTTCACTTAAATCTATTATAAACAAAACAAGTAAGAAAATTATAGTCGGTCTAGACCGACTATACGATACCCTATACCATGCGTTTAGAGACCCTATCTCTTAGGCCCAACTAACTGGACATAGAAAATAAGCAAAAACCAAATTTGAGTGGGATTTTTATTAATTTTTTTGGCTGCAGATATGAAAAAGTTCATATCGGATGCTATATCTATATAGGGACTTGGTCCAAAAATGGACCGATCCTGATCATGTTTGGTAAAGTCTCTTGTATTTTGCAAAAATATATACAAACAAAATTTGAGAAGAATCAGTGCAATATTTTTCTTTTTAATAGATTTAAGTGAAGATCGGGAAGCAGCTCTATATGGGGTCAAAGGGATCATTTTTGGACTACTCATTAATGGATGTAATGAACGCATACAAACCCAATTTGAGTAAGATCTATATGACAATTTGGATCTTATGGCAATTTATGTCGATTTCATATGGGTAATTTGTATGGGGGCTAGGTCTGAACATGGACCGATTCTCACCAGTTTCAATAGCGTTCATCCCATGGCCGATAAAAGCTTATGTACCAAATTTCATCAAAATACATTCATATTTGCGACCTGCAGTTTGATTACAAGCTTTACATGGACACACAGACGGACGGACGGACGGACGGACGGACATTGTTAAATCAACTCAGAAAGTGATTCTGATTCGATCGGTATAATAAAAGATGGGTCTAGGTCAAATATTTTTGGTTGTTACAAACAGCAGCACAAAGTCATTATACCCAAACCACATAGTGGTATAGGGTGTAAAAATATTGCACTGATTCTTCTCAAATTTTGTTTGTATATATTTTTGCAAAATACAAGAGACTTTACCAAACATGATCAGGATTGGTCCATTTTTTGACCTAGTCCCCATATAGATATAGCATCCGATATGAACTTTTTCATATCTGCAGCCAAAAAAAATTAATAAAAATCCCACTCAAATTTGGTTTTTGCTTATTTTCTATGTCAAGTTAGTTGGGCCTAAAAGATAGGGTTTCTAATCGCGTATCGTATGGTCGGTCTAGACCGACTATAATTTTCTTACTTGTTTTTTAATGCTATTTTTATTATAAGTTAACAAAAAGTTGTCATTTTTAGAATCAAGATTTTCAATATTTGTTAATGTTATTGTGGTAAACATGTTTTTTATCAGTAACAAAGCATCTGCAACAACTGATCACGCATCAGCAACAAAACTTGGCATAACTGCCGCAGTGATGCACAAATTTACTGCATTTACGAATGTACCCTATATGCTTTTTTGTTGCTTTGATAAAATCTCGAGAAGATCTCTTATTTTCAAACATCACGATATAGGAATATCCACAAAAATGGTCAATATTATATAGAGCAGATACATGTGACGGCCGTTTATTTTTGGTGATGACTGTACTTAACAGCACATACAAGTCAAATTAAAACGAAACGTTATTTATTTTGCCATGTAAAATTTTTGCAAAAATTTTAAAAAATACCGTTTCGTCTGTATGTGATTTGTTTAAATGTTTGTTTTGTGTTTTCAGTACCCTTTAATAAAACACTTGATGTTGGTTTTTTTCTTGTTACCAACTGCCTGTTTTATTGTTTTATGTCCATTCACTCAATCATAAACTTTGCAATCAGTCTGGTCAAACCACTTTTTATACCCTATACCACTATGTGGTTTGGGTATAATGACTTTGTGCTGCTGTTTGTAACAACCAAAAATATTTGACCTACACCCATCTTTAATTATACCGATCGAATCAGAATCACTATCTGATTCGATTTAACGATGTCCGTCCGTCCGTCCGTCCGTCCGTCTGTGTGTCCATGTAAAGCTTGTAATCAAACTGCAGGTCGCAAATATGAATATATTTTGACGAAATTTGGTATTTGATCTTTTGTCGGCCATGGTATGAACGCTATTGAAATTGGTGAGAATCGGTCCATGTTCAGACCTAGCCCCCATACAAATGACCCCTATGAAATCAACATATATTGCCATAAGATCCAAATTATCATACAAATCTTAGTCAAATTGGGTTTGTATGTATATCTTACATCCACTAATTAGTAGTCCAAAAATTATCCCTATTGGACAACTCTTAGTCATAGGCCCCATATAGAGCTGCTTCCCGATATTCACTTAAATCTATCAAAAAAAGAAAATATTGCACTGATTCTTCCCAAATTTTGTTTGTATATATTTTTGCAAAATACAAGAGACTTTACCAAACATGGTCAGGATCGGTCCATTTTTGGGCCTAGTCCCCATATAGATATATCATCCGATATGAACTTTTTCATATATGCAGCCAAAAAAATTAATAAAAATCCCACTCAAATTTGGTTTATGCTTATTTTCTATATCCAGTTAGTTGGGCCTTAGAGATAGGGTCTCTAAACGCATGGTATAGGGTATCGTATAGTCGGTCTAGACCGACTATAATTTTCTTACTTGTTCTTGTATTGATTTCACGTACTCTCGTCGTCATACATGAGTGAGTGTGTTTTCAATTCTAGAGAGTATTATGAATGAGTGTGAATGGTCTCAATGAATGGTTGCGAGTTTTTTTTTTGAAACAGGTTTTTATCTTGAGATGAATGAATGAATGAAGATAGGTTTAAAATAATAAAGTTAAATTTGAATAAGGGAGTTGAAGTTTTGATATTGTGAAGAAAGGTTGAGGAAAAACCTTACATTAAATTAGAATTAAAATGAGATTAGTTGTAAGTAAAATGAAGTTAACGTAAAGTTAAAGTGAAGTTAAAATTAAAATTTATCATTTAATTCTTAAATTAAGTTTCGTTGAGTGTTGAATGTAATCGATTAATTGGTGAAAATAAAACAATTAAACAAAATTTATAATTATTAAAAAAAAAAAAAACTAAACTAAAAAATAAATTGAGTTAAGAACTAAAGTGCTATAAATATAAAATATTAAAGTTCAAAGTATAATTAAAATTAAAAAAAAACATTCTTGACATAAACCAAATAAGCAATACTACAAAATTCCTTCAAAATTAATTATTTCTTCTCTAAGACTGTATATTAATTAACTTAAATAAATCCACAAAATATTGGGTACCTGTTGGATAAAACTAAATTAAGGAATTTAATTAAAGTTTACCTCCTAAACCAATTAAGCTTATACAACAAATTCACATAAATAGTTATTTGGTGTTTATTCCTATCTCCATATAAACATTTTGTATTGAAATCAGCAACAATATCATTATTAATGCAGTTATGGCCATTTTTTTTTCAATGGCATATTGCGAGACACAATCACGGCGTCTGGCGGCAGCAGCTTCATCTGTACCTCAACAACTACAACCATATGGCGTTAATGTTTACTTTATTATTAAAAACTTTCTAGAAATATAAGGAAAATTTGTCTATATATAAATTTAAACTAAAAAAAAAATAAATGTAGAATTCATAAATTTTCCTATATTTAAAATCTTGTTAAAATCTAAAATTAAACTAGAGCTAAAAATTTTCTAAATTTAGATTAAAACTAAATTAAAAAGTCTTTTAATATAAAATCCCACTAAAAATTTTTTTCGTATATTACGAAATGTTTCTAATTAAAAAATTAAACTAAAAATTTTACTACGTTAAGAAATTTTATGAATTTAAGCTAAATAGAAATAAATTTTGCTAAAAATTAATTTTTCTACCTAAATAAACATTTCCAATTATAAATTAAAAAAATTTTTTATATGTAACATTTTACTAAAAGTAAAAGAAACCAACATCTTATATATATTTACGCTGATCCCTGACTCACTGACTGACTGACTGATTCTGTAACGCTGAAATAATACGCACACATAGCACTCCCTACAAAGCTAGGTGAAATACACAAACAAAATTTAATCTTTCTCAAAGCTATGTGAAATCCACAAACAAAATTTTATCTTTCTCATTTTATACACACACACAATTTTCTCTCTTCTTTGTTACCGACCAGTGCTGCTAATAAAATCTTCTGAAAATCTACAATTTTGGAAACTAAATCGCCAAAATTGTCATTTTTAAAACAAGAAATTGTCAAGAAAATTTTACCGCTTATAAAACTCGAAAAATATTACAAAAGGAAGGAATAAAATTTATTTATATCATTCATATTACGAATATTATTACAGCATTGGTTATTTCTATACATAAAAATGTATTAGTGGTGAAATTTCAACGAAAAAATTTAACACAGCAATCAACTAAATAATTTTATTGACATGTATCTATAGCTGAAACATATAATATAGGTTTAAAGTATAGCCGTAATTAAAACTTAAATCTTAAATGGAGATGCTATTCAAGGTGTTTCCGTTTTGAAACGACTTGACCCAGAATTAAATCTATACATATTTTGTAATTTACATTTACACTGAACTAAAACTATCAATTTTCGATTAACAACCCATTAATTATTAACCCTTGAAATCCTATTTTTTATACTACTGAAAATTTAAAATCTTCAATCATCATTTTAACAATTTTAACAAATTGAAAAATCGTCGAAATTAAAATATGTTGTCAAAATTAGCAGCACTGCTAACGACAATAGCACTACGTATGCAGATTTCGTGTTACATATAGAATAAGATGAAAAAAAAATGCATCAAAAAACTAATATCTATTCAAATTCTTCTTTAAATTCCCTTTGTTGGTCAATGAAAAAATTCTGCAAAAAAGAGTAATGAAGGAAATTTTAAACATTTTTATTTGTCTCATTTAACGTCGTCCGATATGCATACATACTTTTTTTTATCAAACTAAACTTTACCGTTTGTCTGTTTTGTTTCGCTCAGGTTCTCTGATTGCACTTACCAAAGATATGCTTTTTTGATAAATATTTGAGAAAAAAGAGATCTTCAATGTGGATTTTATTGTTGTCCAACGTATGATTTCGTTTAAAGCTCTGTATTGAAAAGCAATTGAAAAAATAGTGCAATATTAAGTTTAAAATTTAAATTATTCTGACTTTGCTTAATTAAATTACATTGTAATTTCAGAAGAGTGGTGGGAAAATAATTTTTTTTCACTCATATTAATTTTTGTATGATTTGCTTTTAAAAAAATTTTGACAAACATAAATTACGTAAATAGGTATATTTAAGATTTTAATTTGAATAATATGTATATTGAAATTATCATGGAAGAATTAAAGGCGATTTGGAAAAATAATTTTGTTTTTTAAGTAAAACTAATACGCCCTTATTTTTTTTTTTTTTAGATTTATTGATAATTGGAAAAAATGTTCGCTTTTTACAGTTTACATTATTTATGACGACATATGAAATATTTTTTTCTCTTTTTTGTAGGTGTATTGGTATTTGCACTTCCTTAAGGGGTGGTAGGTTTTAAAACCTTTTTTTGCATTTCTCTTTCTGAATGCACAACATGTCGGGAGTGTAGTTTCAAAATTTTAAGTAAATCAGAGCAAAACTTAAGAAGATACAGCGTTTCCAGCGACCGGCCTCATACGGTATATAGTATAATAATCATAGTATATAAATTCGAAGTCCGTCAAGATCATAACTCAAAATCTACTTGACCGATTCTTTTAGACACTATATCTATACATAAATCATCAAGTAACCACGAAGGGTTTTTTTTAATTCCATTTTCTTTCCCATTTTTTAACAACAAATTCCCGAAATTGCATAGCAAAAATCGTTTTTCCCTTCAAAATGCTGCCAAAAAAAAATTAAATTGAAAAAACTCTTCGTCACTACCACATGTCACCTTTGAAACGCGTTCCGATTTTTTTATTTCACATGATCCGGTAACGAGTTATGATGTTCACCGCAAAACAACAACGCCTCCGGAGATTCGCTGTCACGGACTTATTTATTAAAATTTTTAATTGAAAGTTTTTTCAAAGATTCTTCAAATATTATGCTATAACGGATATATGAAATAAATAATCCAACATTATTCGTATCTTCAAAAAAGAATTATGAAAATACGACTTTTTTAACTTTTAAAACCTTACCCCCCTTAAGAAACGTTTAGGAACCTTGCTCTAAAATGATTTTTTTTTCTATGCTATTCTATTTTTCTACAATAAAATGGAGTTAGTTTATAGCGAACTCGGCGGGACCGGCCAAATTAGTTCCTTATAGACTAAGTTCGTTATAACCGTAGTATTTTTTGATTTGTTCGAAAGGTTTAAAAAGTTTTTTTTAGTTGAATAAGTTTATATATTTTGGGGCATTTTAAAAAGTTATAAAACATAAACTAAATTAAATTACATATTAATTGTTTGTCTTAATAAGACTAAAATTACCGAGTTTCTATAAAAATGAAATATTTTTTTAAAATCATATAATATGAAAAACTCCTTATGTATAGAAGCAGAAAGTACAAAGCAAAGGTTGGCTACTGGCAAACTTTTACGAAAATATACATAAAAGGACCTTTTACAAAACTTCATTTGAAAATCGAAGTTTTTGTTTTGTATTAAAATTTAAGGAAAATAAAATTAAATTAAATTAAATTGAAATTAATTTTTTTTGAAATATATAAAATATACGAAAATTCTGAAATGGAAAAAAAAATTTGTTTGTTAAAGTCAAAAGTTTGATATAACCACTGTTCGCTATAAGAGAAGAAATTTGTATGAAAAATGTGATTAAAACTCTTGGGACCGAAGAAATTCTTCGCTATAAACAAAAATTTATTACAACCAGGGTTCGTTATAAGCGAACTCCATTGTATTAAATTTTAATAATTTTGGGAATCTCCAATCTCCTCACTTTACCCGGCCTTCCCATGTTCAAGTCAAATTGATCACACATCCAATAGTCAAAAAATTGTTAAGCAACTGTCCCACTGAAAACTTGAAAGAGAGAATTGAAACGTATGATTGTTTAGTAAAAAAGAGTAAAAAAGTCTGAGTGCATTACAGCCTGAGAGCCAAAAATATAACGTGTGAAAGCCGGGTAATATCTTAAATATATTTACACGGAGAAAACTGTTGTTCACTATTTATGCATAAGCTGTTCATAACTTTAAAAATTTAAATTTTGTGCATATATTATGAACAATAATCACAAATTGTGCATAATCTATTAATCTTATGCATAAGTTATCCACAAGAAGGGTGCATGTTTTGTGATAAATGTTCATGACTTAATAATTTCATAATTATACCCTATTGATCACAATATATGCACATTGTACATGACTTGTGCCTAACTGCAGTGCATTATTTATGAACAAGCTGTTCATAACAATAAAATGTTTTGTCTGTACAACGTTAGGCATAAATTATTCCCAATGTTCATAAATTCACCGCAATCTATTTATTTTGTACATAAATTATACACAGAAGCTTGTATATTTTGTGCACAATGTTCATTTCTTCATGTATGCTCTATTGATCACAATATATGCACATTGTACATGACTTGTGCACAGCTTTTTTATCTTGTGTAGAATTTATGCACAACTAACCACAATTTATTTCATATTGTGCACAAGTTTGCTTTAAATTACAGTTAGATCATGAGCAGCGTTGCTGATCATGAGTATACATTATTTATCATTTGGTTTCATTACATGTGTTTATTTCAAGAGTGCCGGTTGTTTAACAATTTAATAAGTGAAATAAAATAAAATAAATATAAAAAATAAAAGATTTTGTGTGAATTTAAAAAATCAGAGGTAAGTTGTGAATATACTTTAATTTGTGTTGGTTAACATAAATATTATAATTTAGAGTATTCGATATGGAAAATTTCACCAATGTACAGGATAGTGAATGTTTGATTTCTGACAATGAAGGTATAAATTAATATTGCACTTTAATTAGAGGTTATTTATACTGGATTAGTTTTGAATACAGGTTTGCCTCACACTGACATTGTAACAATAAGTGACGAAGATGCGCACTTATTTAATCTTTTGAATAAGCATGGACTAGAATCTTTTTTTTTTTTCAATTGACAAATGCCAAAATTAATATCGATTGCTTCAAGTCAATGTCAGAGAGTGACGTTAAAGATCTTTTCAAAGAAGAAATTGGCAATCGCATAAAGTTTCGTGCTTTGGTCAATGAGTGGCGATTGGAAAATGTGAGATTGTTTATCTTGTATGAACTTAAGTATTTAATATGTAATTATTTTATTCGCAGAATTTTGCCCCAATTTCAACATGTTGTTGTGAACATATGTCTGCATCATCAGCAAGTGGCTCAGTCAGTCAGGTGGAGTCAGTCAGTCAGGTGGACTCAGTTTCTACATATTCAGGCTCGTCTAGCTCTACATACAAATATGTATAAAACTCTGTTCCTCTTAGAAGTATCGAATTTATGATCTATTTTTACTACTTCAGAATTTAGATAATTTCTTAAGCTCCGATTTGGGAAGAAAAATTTTGGAAAATTATAAAGCAAAAAATGAAATGGGTACATCGGACAGGGACATTTTGATATCCAACATAGTAAGAGATCACCTAGAGAAGGAAGTACCTATGAATACTGCAATGTTTGCAGAAATATCAGGAGACATAGTCAAGCGATTTTCATCGGAAAAAAAAGTACTAAATAAATTATATAAACTTTTATAAATATGCAACTGTTCTATTTTATGTGATTGTTTTCAGGAATATTATTTTGAAAAGGAAAAACGGAACGGAAAGTTATATAACAAGTACCGGTCGATGTCAAGAGCTTTCAGAAAATCCGGATTTTTTAATAAATATATTCGCGTTAGGAAAAATATAACCGATAACCCAGAAGTAAGTACTGAACTTGCCACGGACTCAGAGGATAAAATTTGGCTGAAAACGTTAAACACGCCGTGGGAGACTGTTGAATTGAAGTGGGATTTAACATTTGAACTTCGGCGCCAAGATATAAAAAGTAATAAATTGGAAATTATATTGTCCGAATGGCCATTATATACACATTGCAACGGATATCTTTTGGTAGGAATTTCAAACATTAATTTGTATATGTATTAAAAAAATTTATATAATCATATTTAGGTGGACATTGACTTCAATAAGTTGCATCCGGAGAGAACCAATTCATTTTTTAATAACTGGACAACGCTTAAAGACAAGATAATAGGGTTATGCCGAAAAACTTCAAAGTTTCCTGCTGCGAAAAAAATAATTAATGAGCTTCCATCGGACAAAGGTAAAAACACAATTTACACAGCCCATATAAAAAGGTTTCTAATTATATTATTGTTTGTAAATATTATTTCAGATTTGGAATTCATCGAAATTATTAAGGTGCTGATAGCCATATTTAAGCCAGTGTCACGCAAAATAATAAATAAGAAGATTTGGAAAGTGAGCACAGGCGACGCTTGGTGTTCTTTTATTACAGAAATAAATACGGCATCGGACATTCAAACGGAAGTTAACAAGCGAAAAGATTTTTGTGTGAGCAAGAATATAAATTTTCAACCATTTATGATAGTTATTAAGGATAGACATGTTTACTAATGCTTTGACTGCTTTCGACATATATTTTAAATTATTTTTTGTACTTAATTTAGAATATCCATTTGAAACGCAAGTTTTCTGGAACTTTGTTCAATCTTTTTTTTATGAAATTCCGTCATCAAAGATACAAATGCCGGAGTTAGAACTATTCCAACAATTAAAAGACGAATAAATTAAAGTAAAGTTATAAACATGAATTTTAACTGCTTTCTTTGCAATTGTTCCTTCGTATCGGCCGAAGTACTTATAAGCCATTTAAAATTAATACACTCCATCAAAAAACATTCCCAATTGATATGTACCAAATGTCAGACCAAATTTCACGACTTTTCGATATATAAACACCACATTTCAAATGTTTGTCGGTGTGAAATAAATTCATTCAACCATTTTCGTATTCAACAAAAACTTACAACAAACTTTAAAGAGGTGATACTTGAAGAACATAACAATGATATAGAACTGGCAATTCCTATAAAAAAACCTAAAATTGAAACCATAAATGAGGTAGACATTGAAACTGTTTTAAAGCAAATGGAAGAGAATGCGTTAGCATTTGTTAGCAATCTTTTTAGTGGAAATCATATGACCACCAAAGCAATAAAATCAATACTAGCATGTTTCACAGATACTATAACCAAACAGATGTTTAAATCACTGGCAGAAATCATTATTCCAATTCTTCCTTCAGATGAAAAATCTAAAATAAAGAAACTTTTTAATGGCTGCTCTGAACCTTTTAAGGGTATCAATACAGAACATTTGTTTTTGAAAACCATGGCTGAAAAAGGTTTATACAAACCTCCTATTAAACATGAAATCGACAGTTCTGTAGCTCAAATATATAAAAAAAATCGTAGTATTTTATCAATAAAAAAAAGTAAAGTTATTTTTATGCCTATTGAGCATCAAATTAAGCTTTATTTTGAAAAAGAAAATGTCCTTAAAACGACTCTTAATTATACAAATTCATTAAGAAGTACTAACCAACAAAATATTAAACATTTTGTTCAGGGTTCTATATGGAATGAGAAATTAAAATATTTTGATGAAGCGGACCATGTTATCCCAATGGTCTTATATTACGACGATATAGAAATGGGTAATGCATTAGGAAGTCATCCTGGTAAACAATCAATTGCTGCATTTTATTATTTTATTAATAGTGTTGATATAATTTTATTAGATGAATCTATATTTTTGTTACTCAACGAATACCAAATAAAAAAGTTTGATTTGCATTATTATGCGCACATTATTGGAAAAAAAACAGAAAACTATATATTAAAACCAATTGAAGCGCTAGCATTTCGAAAGCCGTTTCAGCTTCACCCAATACTAAAAACACAAGAATGTTTTTTAATAAATGTTTTATAAGAAATTATTATTTGCTCATTATATTTATTTTAATAATTTTTATATTAATTTCATTTTTTTATATTGATTAAATATTAAATAAAGACATTTGAATATAAACTGAAATTTTGTTTCTTTAATATGAATAGTAGGTTAAAAAAATAGTCTTAGTTGTGCATAATGTATGAGCAACTTGTGCATAATATGAGCAACTTGTGCATAATATATGAGCAACTTGTTCATAACATATTCCTAGTTGTTCATAACATATTCCTAGTTGTTCATAACCTATTTCTAGTTGTTCATAACCTATTCCTAGTTGTGCAATACCTATTCCCAGTTGTGCATAATGTGGGATCAAGTTGTTCATAGCTTATTAATAGTTAGTCACAAAACATGCACAAGAAAATGTTTCATCTAAATTTAAGTTATGCACAACTGGGAATATGTTGTGAACAACTGTTCTTAGTCATTTTCCGTGAACGATTTGTGCATAAGTTATGCCCATAGCGCATAATTTCTGCACACTTTTTTCTCCGTGTACGCTGATCCCTGGCTCACTGACTGACTGTCTGACTGAGAGACTGATTTTGTAACGCTGACCAAAATGATACGGTTCTAATTCCTAGGATTGATCTCGCCCCAACTGACACCACATTACCTTTCATATTAAAACGCCGCCAGTTTCCAGTAATTCCTGCACATGCAATTACCTTAAACAAGGCTCATGGCCAGTCATTTGACTACGTTGGTATTAATTTGGAGACCGCGGTATTTTCACACGGCTAACTGTATGTGGCTTTGTCACGATCAAAAGTTGCAAGGGAAGTTAAGATACGTATTCAATCGACCCCACAGCAAGGAAAACTATTAAATGACCAACGATATTTCACTCGAAATATAGTTTTTCAAGAGATTCTAAATTGAAAAACTTTTTTGCCAAATATTTCTTATCTGTTTTGATACTTATGTATATAATTTCTACAGACACAATCTTTTTCACATGTACATATGTAACAATATAATTTTCAATTTACCACTATATTAAAAGAAATATAATTTATTATAAATTTTTCGTGTATTTAAATTTAAACTGTTTTATTCATAATTTTTAAACGGGCGCCTAGGCGCCACACAATCAACTAGTATTAAATAATGTAAATCTTCATTGGAAAGATTTTTTTCATTACATGATATACGCATTAGATTATAGAAAGGAGTTAATTACTGAATTCAATTATTAATTTAATAAAAGGAAGCTTAAAGCTTACGTAAATTTATGAATATTTTTATTTTGCAACACTACCGACTGACGGCAATACGTCATAGTCGTACATTCTTTTTATTTTCAGTTTATTTATACTACTTATTAATTTGTATTAAAAATTTATTATAATCTTATGATTTTTATATCTTAAATATTGTAAATACCTATTTTGAAAATAAAGAATAATAACTAACTAATAGGCGTTTTGTTATAACTTTGTTATATTTACGAATATATTCCAATTTATTTATTGTTTGTTCTGAATAATTAAAGCAAAAGTAAATAAACCAATTTTTTATTTAAAAAACAATTATAAATATAAATAACAATTTTTGTTAAAGATGGGCCGAAATAAACATTGCACTATTGAAGAACGCCGAGTTGCTAAACGTCTAAGAAATTGCTAGAGCACTTGGATGATACGAAACTTCTTGCATCAGGAGGTCTACGGCCATTCATCCGATCCCGTCTTGTTACAGCACAGCTACTAATATTAATAACAGATGACGTCACAGGGAAAGTTTTCCCTGTCATCGTACTTGAGATATACGATCTTAAATGTTTACTTCCTATGAGAAGTGTCTCACTGATTCCATTTTCAGCAAGGCTACTCGCATTAATAACCTATGCAATCACAAAGTACCTTATTCTCTCTTTTATATTGCTCAAGTTAAAGGATATTGAAAATTCACTTTTTGTGGAAGGTGACACTCCCACTTATCCCTGTCATAATACTCCATATTTACCATATTAAATATTTACTTTGTATGGAAGCTGCCACGCCTATTAATCCGATGCCGCCCATTTTCAACAAGGCTACACAGACTAATATCCTGTGAAATCACAAAGTATCAGTAAGCATCGTTCACAATGCAAGCGGCAGTTACATTTTTCATGCCATCTCGTTCCCACACACAGAATTTCACATAAGTGCCACTCGTTTTTTTTACGAAAATGTAACTCACATTTGTCGCTGAAGTTGGTCTATTCCTACTCCAGCAACATATTTGTTCGAAAGTAGTTGTTTCCATTTGGTACTAGATAGCGCTGTTTTCGAATTTGACGTTTAAACTAAGAATTATCACGCACCATTTAAACAAAATTAAAATTGCATATTAATTACAGTAGTAATTGCAATATGTCTGAAAAATGACGATAAATCTAAGAAAATTAAAATTGTTTGTTAAAAAAAATGTCATTTATGTTATAATATTATCTGTACAATATTATAATTATAAATATTTCACATATTTCTACATTTTATTAATATTCAAAATACAACTCTGTCGGTTGCATTCGAAGAAAACATAAGTTAAAAAACATATGCATTCGAAGAAAACATGTGTTATTGTTTGTTCGCTTTTTAGTCAGAAATTAAAATTTTAAAATGAATGAAGCCGACACATTCAAGTTTATTGAAATAGTTCAAGGGCACGAGAACTTGTGGAATATTAGTTCCATGGATACAAGGACATGGTACAGCGAAACGTGGTCTGGGATGAAGTTGGGAAAACTGGTTTAACCGGTAAGTAATTATGTTCGTTGTATGAAGAAGTAACACAGAGTACTTTTTTTAATATTTTTTTTTTTGTTAATATAGGTGAAAAGACTAAAAACAAGTTTAAGGCATTGAGGGACAAGTATAGGAGGCAGAAGGATCGTGAAAATGCTGCTAATAGAAGTGGTGCTGGAACTTACGGTAAGGAGAAATGGGTGTTTTTTAAGCACTTACAGTTTTTGGACAATGTTTTCAAAAAACGAAGGTATGGACATATTTGCAAAATAGACTGAGAGTGTAATATTTTTATACATAATTTTTCCTCAAGAGTCACTGATTCTCTTGCGTGGTCTGCTGACAACACTGGAATTTCTGCAGAAAACTGTGGTTTCTTCTCGCTAGAATCACAGGATGGGAGTATTATAGAAAACGAATTGTTTAGCACAATTGAACAACAAGGATTTCAACAAACTACATCAACCCCATTGCCGTCTCCCGTAATTGATTGCAGCACACCGTCGCCTACATTTTCCCAAACCAGAGCGCCAAAAAAGGCAAAAAGATCTGTCGAGGACATATTTGAAGACCTAACAAATAAGCTAATGTCATGTGTAGAGCCACCAGAGTCACAGTCAGTAGAGCCGACTTCGTCTCCCAAATATCACTCGGCATTTGTGATTTTACAGTGGAAACCTTGGGCAAATTAAACAAGGATGGTGCCGAGGCATGTGAGAAGAAGCTTATGAAAGTGGCCACAAAGTTTCGATTTAATTATTAGTTTATTATATTTACTTTTTTATGGTTTTGTTTTAAAATAAAAAAATGAATTAAATAGTCGATTGTTATTGAGTTAAATGTGTGGGTTATATAAATATTCCTTAAGAGTTTCTCGTAACTGTTGTACCTCGTGGCCAACGTGATTCGATCCCAGTTGTGATACATGCTGTCAATTGCTCATATAATCATTACTCTCGATATTTACATTTTCACTGAAGGCAATAGTGGTAGCTTTTATTTTTAAAATGAAGTTATGAAGAACCACAGTGCAGCGAACGATAGAAGATGCAGTTTCGCAACTTGCATTTATGACAGTGTGGTAGATTCTAAATTTACTGGCTAATATCCCGAAACTATTTTCTATTGTTATTCTAGCAGAACATAAGCGCGTGTTGAAGTGGCGTTTAGCGGACGAAAGTTCTCTTCCACTATATGGACGCATCAAATGCCGTTTTAGGGGAAAACCTTCATCGCCAACAAAATAAAATGGAAATTTTATTATACTATCAGGTAGCTATGTGTCTTGGGGCAAATTCAAATGATTATGTAACAAATCTTGGCCAAAATCAGTCCGTTTTAGAACTCCTATCAACAAAAAGTTTAAGAATTTATTATATATTATATTAAAAAAACATACCATCAGATTCAGATCCATACGCGCCCACATTAACATATGTAAAGTTATAGTCTGCATCACAAACTGCTAGGAGAACAATTGAAAAGGTCTTCTTGTAATTAAAGAATAATGATCCACTATTCGGTGGACATTGAATTACGCAATGCTTTCCGTCTATGGCTCCAATACAGTTTGGCATTCCAGTTTTTGGCAAAAATTGTTCGGCTATAAACTTCAGACTTTCGTTGTTAGGTTTCGGAATAAATTCTGCATTAAGTGCTACCCATATTGATTCCGTTGTTTCCTTTATTATGTTATGTATAGTCGACTTTCCGATACGGAAGGCGTAGGACAGAGATGAATAGCTCATACCTGTGGCTACAAATCTATAAAATAATTTTTTTTCATATTATTTTCATTTCAACCACAATCACTTGCAAAATGCGCATGCTAGTCTTTACCTTACAGTTACCAATAGCCTCACACGCTCACTTATTGGTCTACGGATAGATTTCTTGCTTAATAATGGACCAACTTTATGTAGAAGCAAATCAAATTGGACGTCAGTTATCCTAACGAAGTTATAAAAACTTTCGCTGTCTTTCAACCTCATTTCCCGGACCAGATTAGTGCCACCTTCAAAGGTATCTCTCTTTTGAAGTATATCGCGGACCCACCAGCGTCTTTTATTTTCATTCTTTTTTAACAATATCGCGGATAGACCCACTAACTGGGCCACAACAAAAACGCGCATGTTGTGTCTTGAAAGTGGTAGTTGTTGCTGGGTACGATTTGCAACAGCCTATAAATATATTTGGTTCACTTATTAATTAGAATATATGTTTTTTTTTTTTATAATTACCACTTCTTCATTTACACCACAATTTTCCATTTGTTGCTGTTCAGAATTTATTTACTTTACAAAATGTAAACAATCTGTCAGTCAGCTGTTTATTCGAACTCATTTCCGAATATATGTTGCTTGCATTGTGAACGGCTTTTGAAAGTGTCGCTTGCATTGTGATTTCCGCTTTACTCTCCGTTTTATGTTACTCAAGATGTAGAATATTGAAAATTGGTAATAGATGACCTCACACAAATTCGTTAAGCTCTCCCTGTCATAGCACTCTTTACCATGTATGGGAGGTGCCACGCTCCGTAATTTTTTTTTTTTTTAGAAATTTTAATAGTTATTCTGCTATTCGGGGCGGAGACGAATATAATAAATCAAATGTCATTTAAATCGGTCCAGCATTTCTTGAGTTATAAATGGTGTAACGAAACCGACTTTGTTTTATGTATATAGATAAACGGTTTAGATAAACATACATATAAAAAATTACATTTTAGGGAGGAGTTCACACTCGCCCAAGGGATAGTCTTATAAAAAAATTGCTGGTGGGATTGGAAGTAAAAAAAAATTACTGGTGTCAAAATAACATTTCAATACCCCTAGAAGTTGATTTGGATATACTAATGGAAAAAGCTTATTTTGTTCGATCTAGTATGGAAGCCAATATTGTACAATTCTTGTATTCTCTTCTTTCACACTTTTCACTTAAATATTTGATTAAGCATGAATTGAAGTACTCGAAATAGGCAGAAGGATGTCCCAAAAGGGTTCCTTAAAAAAGGTACTTTTCAGGAAAATGTAATTTTTAAGAAAGGTTAATTTTTCAAGAAAATTTAATTTTGTAAAAAAGGTACGTTTTTAAAAAGGTAATTTATAAAAAAAAATATTTATTAAATAATCTAACCCATAAAAACAAAGCTTTTATTAAAGCTTTCTTTCCTTATGCATATGAGTTTTGAATATCTCCGTGACTGTGTGGGACTATCTTAAAATTAATCTTTGGCCACAAGTCTATGGACGAAGTTTCAGGTCCATCGGATGAGGGAAAATGGGTTTTAAATCACTCCGTGACTGCGCGTGACTATGTCGAAGTTGATCTTTCTGTACAGCAAGTATATCGACCAAGTTTCTGATCGGTCGGATGAGGGTAAATGACATTTAGATCACTCCATGACTGTGCGTGACCTGCGTGACTGCGCGTGACTAAGTCAAAGTTAATATTTTTTTTCACAGCAAGTGTATGGACCAAGTTTCAGATCGATCGGATGAGGGGAAATGACATTTAGATCACTCCGTGACTGTGCGTGACCATGCGTGACTGCGCGTGACTAAGTCAAAGTTAATCTTTTTTTCACAGCAAGTTTATGGACCAAGTTTGAGATCGATCGGACGAGGGGAAATGACATTTAGATAACTCCGTGACTGTGCATGACTACCCCAAAATTAATCTGTAGTCACGACAAGACTATGGGCCAAGTTTCCGATCAATTGGATAAGGGGGAATGGGGTCCACCCATGGCAGACAGACAGACAGAGAGTATGAGTTAAAAGAGTTTAAAAAGTACTTTTTAATATGCAATTTTTTTTAAATGTACTTTTTTTATTTACTTTTTGTAAACAGTAATCTGTTTTTTTAAAGGTATTTAAAAAAGGGTACTGTTTTCCGACGAGCAATTGAGGCTGATCTTGGCTATTATTATCGCCAGAGAAAAATCATCTTGCTTACTTAATACGGAATTGCTGCCAATACGGAATTGGAATACTGTTCTCTTTTCAGTTTAGTCCAAGTTTAAGAGGCCACGTCTTAGGACGTTTGTAAGACGACGGAAGAGAAAAATAGTAGACCCAAAATATGCAAATAAAAATGTTAAATTTGGCGGTGGCAATATTATGGGATGGAGTTGCTTTTCCGGCCAAGGAATGGTTCCAATTCATGTAGTGAAAGATACTTTAACTGCAATTGGTTACAGGCAAATTATAAATGATGCAATGTGTCCATACGAGGAGGAAAATATGCCAAATCTTTGGAATTGACCAAGTCGTCAAAAATATATTTTGTTGAAAGACTCCATTATATTATCAATCCTTAAATTTACTTTGTGAAATAACACAGTTGTGCGGAGGATATAAGACATGGATAGTGGAATAAAGCGATAAAAATTTATCTCTTCAATATTAAATAAAATACTGTTATGGACTTCTATTTGTCTTTTTCAAAAAATCTTTACATAAATAGTCTTTGTTTTATAAATTGTATTACAGAAACCTTTCAGAGTTCGTCCATAAAATTTCAAATATAAAATAATCTAATAGAAAAGTTCAGCTTACAAGTTTGTTCTCTTAATTTACATGATATTATATTATTACGTACTATTCGTACAGTTGCCACAATTTAACGCTTCCTTTTCTATGTACTTAGAAAAACGTGATAAATTTGTGAGCACAGTTTGAACGGCAGGATAGCGTTCCTTGAGTTCTTTACGCTGTGAACGCACTTGCATTTTAAAATATTTTTCCAATTCTTTAATCGAGACAGGTAAATTAAGGTCCAATAATATATGATGCCAATCGTTGTCAGAAAACATGTCCATTAATGCATCAAGAGCTTCCGATATTGTCCAAACATCTTCTTCCTAAAAAAGGAACCCGATAATTAACTACCTATTATGAACAGAGGAAAAAACAAAGAAAAGCCACATACTTTTTTACATGTTTCTACAATAAATGAAACAATATTTTTTACTAAGGGTTCAGGTAACAAACAACCTAATGTTCCCAGCATTCGTAACCAATTGGCTCGAATTTCAGGCATCGTACAATTTCTCACACCATCTAACATGAGCTGCAAAAAAATAATCAAAATCAAATAATTAAAATATCTTTCAGGTCATATGTAAATTAACCTACTTCTAAATCATTTTGTGTCATTTGATTGAAGAGTTCTTTTTTGGACTTCAAATGATCTAGAGAAGCCCGCATTAATGAGGTAGATGGTTCTAATATTGATGTATCTTTGGGTCCTTTGAATACCAATTGCCCTAAATCTACCCAAACGCTGTATATAGCGTTATGGCCACCTAAATCTTCCGAATTCAAGCAATTACATAAATTTTGTAAACATAATAGAGATGAGATACGTAAATTTTTAGCTCTGTAATGAGTTTTAATATTAAATTAAAATTAAAATGTTTAGGCATAAGAACATTAAAGCTTACTTTATTAAGAGACCAATGTTAGATACACGTAATTGTTGTAACAAATTGTCATCTAGAGGTTGAGCACGTTTCCATAACTAAAAAATAAAAAAAATTTACATCGCTTAATATTTTCGAGTAAGTATTTTTCTGTTAACTCTTATATAACCTTATCTATCAAGTGCAGCGACTTAATCGCTTCTACAATTTCCAGTGGGAGTTTATCGTCTTCTTTAAGATTTGTTGTACTTCCATTGCTTTGACTAGTTTCATAATCCACAACGCTTTCATTTTCCGAAATTTCTTCATCTTGTATATCGTCCCATTCTTCAAAAATACATAAAACCAAAATTCTTATGATTAAATAATGTATATTATTGACAAACCAGGCGAATGAAGATGTTCAACTATTTGACGTGCTGTAACATACCTTCCTCTTCAGATGAACATAAATTTGTTATAACTTCAGCAGCAACACGTTGTGCGTCCAACAAATAACCAACATCACGCATTGCAATATCATCAACTGTTGGTAATTCTTGGCGACGTCGACGATTAGCCGCAGCCTCTTCCGTTTCATCTTATGAAAATAGTAAAACTTTCAAATTAAATCAGATTTAGTATTTTAACTCACTCACCGTCTTGTGTGTCCATTTTGATTTCTAATTCTAAGGCCTGATCTTTATCTCTATTTGGTAGATTACCAATATCCGAAATAGCTGATTGATGATTGGTATCCAAAACTTGAGATAAAGCTTGTAAAATTGTACCAGCATAGGAGGCAGCTAATGCCGGAGCATTACTCAATATAGCAGCAGCCAAAGTACGCAAATATGCATGACCGTAGTCTCCAGTTACCGATAAGAGACATAAGAAATTGGGAACGTGTTGGTTAAGCACCAGCCATGATTTTGGATTGTTCTCCGATACTACCAGCAGACACTGGGCCACCGAAATTGAAATATCAGAACCAAAAACATTAAAGTCCAAACATCTAATAAAACTCTCCATTATTTGACTTTGATTGAAGGTCTCAACAGCAGCTGCAGTACTCTCACACAGATTCCACAATAAATTAATGGCTTGTAAGAAGACATCAGAACGTAAATCCATTTGATCACACATGGCAGCATCAAATGTTGGTTTCCACTCTGTATCCAAAGCATATTCACGGAGTAAAGCTATCAATGGTGTTAATACATCTTGGTCAACTAAGAAATCACACACCTCAATGCCATTTACAGAAAGATTTCTTAAAGCACCAGCAGCTGCATTACGTACAGATATATCTTTTTCAAACAACAAGGGTGCAGCTATACGCACTAAATCACTTTGGCATATAGATTGCACTTTATCCTTGCTAGCTGTTAGAACAGCCAAAGATTGTAATCCGTTCAGTTTCTCTTCGATGTTTACATTTTGCAATTGATCCCGAATTGCTTCAATGGGACCAAGACCTGATGATTCCATCCCCCCACATGCATTCAGAAACTCGTCGACATTATCTAGGACACCTAGAGGATTAGATTTGGCTGCATATCGTGTTTTAGTTTTTCTTGTTTTACCCATTGTAGTCCGAAATTTATTTATTTAAAATTGAACGCAACAAACGAATCGTTTTTGTGATGAAAATACAGTCCCCACGTGCAGTACAAAAGAAAACACACAAAAACAACAACAACTTATTGGTATAAACTTACAGAGTTGTACAAAATAGTACAAATAAATTTTTTTATTTTGTACAACCAAACGATCACAACCCCATGTAGTTGTTTGCTTCACATAGATGGAGCTAGTGAATTTTCAAGTGATGATAATTTAGAACTTATAATGCGTTTACATCTGATAGTGCGTTTATATCTGAGGAAAATCTAGTAGATTTTAGTTGAAATCTACATCTAACTTTTTTGACATTTTGTGAGATTTTGTTCCCACAATAATAAACAGCTGATTAAAATAAAACATATAAACTAGAAATACCAAAAATAACCAAAACAATAGAAAATGGAAACATGAAAAATGCTAAAAAGGAACAGATTTTATAATTATATTATGCATCAAAAATGAAAAAAGCACAAGCTGAAATAGAAATATTGCGGAGAAAATATTAGTATTTGTTAAATGTATTGTTTGAACAACAAAAACAAATGCATTTTGCACAATTATTATATAGCAGATAGGAATGGGCACATATAAGTATAAAAGATTATAGCTTTTCAATTACAAAATATTTTTTTATTATAGACTCGCCATCTTTATTAATAACTAGCTGTTTTTACCCGGTCTTGCCCGGGATACAGAGATCTTTGACTTGAAAAATGGTTCACTATGCTTACCAGATGCCGAGTACTTAATGCCCAATGAACAAATTCCTCAAAAAAAATTTAATTTCTCCCCAAAAATTTGTATGGGATTGGGGAATTTATTCATGACGACAAAATTCCCCAATGTTTACGTTTTTTGGGGAGTAAATTTATTTTTTATTTCAATTTAAAATTTTTTTTGATTTTTTAAATCAGAAGTTTTTTTGTAAGATGCTACAGCAAAAATTCTTCAAAAATAAGCTGCGAAACCGCTTTAAGATTTTTTTTTTTAAGTTTATTTATTTTGTTAATACCAAATATAACGGAATCGTTTGCAAATTAAAGTAATCAGAACTTTTAAAAATTGAATTACTTCATTCAGTAAGTGATCATCATTGAGTAGAGACGTCAAATTTATAGAAGTTTCAAAAATGGAAAAAGGATGAGACGTTTAAAATTGTGCCGCAAGGTTGCTTTAAGCAACTGCTTATAGTATATGTGTGGCCTATTTGGATCAACAGGTAATTATTGCACATACGTAGATCAAATTTATCATAAGACTTTTCACTGAGCTGTGTTCCGCGAGCTCCTCGCGTCCGCGTGCCTTTTCCGCGCGTTTGGCAGCCACACCCGTGCTGCCGCGCAGTTGTTGTGAACTTATTTTAATCGCCAAAATATATTTTTGAGATCATTCCGATATTTTAGCTGAGGTGTGTTCCGCGATCGCGTCCGCGCGCCGCTTCCACGCGTTTGGCAGCTGCACCCGTGCTGCCGCGCAGTTATCGTCAACTTATTTTTATCGCCACAATATATTTTTCAAATCATTCCGATATTTTAGTGGAGGTGTGCTCCGCTAACACGTCGCATCCGCGCGCTGCTACCATACGCCGCTTCCGCGCATGCTGCCGCGCAGTTGTTGTCAACCAATTTTAATTGCCATATTATATTTTTCAGATCATCCGATATTTTAACTAAGCTGTGTTCCGAGAGCGCGTCGCGTCCGCGTCTGTGCGTTTAGCAGCCAACCCGTGCTGCCGCGCAGTTGTTGTCGACTTATTTTAATTGCCAAATTATATTTTTCAGACCATTCCGATATTTAAGCTAAGCTGTGTTCCGCGAGCGCGTCGCGTCGCATCCACGCACCGAAATGATGCTGTTGAAAAGAATACAGATATTAAATAAGTCTGTTGTAGGGTAGATATTGAGAGCAGTATGGAGAATTTATTCATTTCTTTAGGGGACATTTTTTTTACATTTGGTGAATTTCTTCATCGTGAAGTTATTCCCCAATTTTTTGGGGAATAAGTTACTTTTTTCGGAATTTATTCATTGGGGACTAAGTACTCGGCGCCTGCTTACTATTACAACTAACTATGTTTATGCATGGTGTATTTTGAGTGTATGATGTCTAAAAGTTAAAAATTTTAGTTATTCTTGGCTTTGTGATATACAACATTTCTGGTTTTTCCTTCTGGTGCATATACGAAAATATTATACTCTGGAACAGGCGACATAAAATTGTCTATGAGAAAAACAGTCGCTTAAGGAGTTTCAAATTCCCTGGATTCAGCTTGTCTTATAGTGCGTTTACATCTGAGGAAAATCTAGTAGATTTTAGTTGAAATCTATTTCAAAATCTATACCGTCTACATATAACCTTTTTGACATTTTGCGAGATTTTGTTTACCCAACCATAAACAGCTGATTAAAACAAAACATATAAACTAGAAATACCAAAAGTAAACAAAACAATATGAAAATGGATATATGGAAAATTCTAAAATGGAGCAGATTTTATAATTATATTATCCATCAAAAATGAAAAAAGCACAAACTGAAATAGAAATTTTGCGAAAAAACATCAGCATTTGTTAAATGTATTGTTTGAACAACAAAAACAATTCACTTTCCACAATTATTATTTAGCAGATTGGAATGGGCACATGTCAGTATAAAAAGTTATAACTTTTCAATTACTAAATATTTTTTTATTATAGATTCGTCATTTTTTGTTAATAATTAATATTTTATTTCCTTCTTATTCAACTTGTTGCTTTTGTATTTAAATGTCTATTTTTCAGTCACTGCGTTGTAATTTTCCACTACAATATTAAAAAAACACAGTAGTATCATTTGGTAGTGCCCAAGTTTGACTAGATTTTGCACAAATCTAGTGACGAGCTAGATTTTGTTTTGTATGGGAAATCTAGTAAAAATGAGCTAGATTTCACTCGAAATCTCGTATATACTAGATTTTGTTTAGATGTAAACGCACTATTAGCCGCTGGATTTCACGACGCACTTGAGTAGATTCAGGCATTTCCGTTTCTCTTAACAAAGCTTGCTGAGCTGCGTGAAATGATGCTGTTGAAAAGAATACAAATACAAATTTTCACTTAAATAAATATTTAACAAAATTCATTAAATAAAAATATGAAAAAATTTAAGAACGACTTTGGGGAGTAAATTATTTTTTTTTTTGTTTTTAAAAAAATGGGGAATTTGTAAATTTCTTTTGGGGACCTTTTTTATAATTGGGGAATTTGTTCATCGTAAGGTGTACCAAATTTCAGAAAAATCCGTTGAAAAGTACAAATTTGTATAGCAAACAAATGTACCAAGAAACAGAAAATGAGTTTTATAAAAAAGTGGGCGTAAAGATAGGCGTGGCCAGATATATATCTAATCTAACCTTTGCTGGAGTACAAAGATCACGTGTAGCAAAAAAATATACAAAAAAACAGCAAATGAATTTTGTATAAAAAGTGGGCGTAAAAGTAGGTGTGGCCGGTAAGAATCATATGGCGACCTTTCCTTTAGTACAGAGATTGTGCGTCCCAAATTTCATTTCCTTTTATTTCCCTTTTATTCAACTTGTTTGCTTTTGTTTTTGTTTTTATACCCTCCATACGTCAGTGGCAGAGGGTATATATAGGTTTGTCATTCCTTTGTACCGCATCGAAAAATTAATTTCCGACCCCATAAAGTATATACATATATTCTTGATCTTTATCACAGCTCGAGTCGATATAGCGATGTCCGTCTGTCCGTCTGTCTGTTGAAATCACGCTCATTCACAAAAAAAGTCATCTAACTGGATAAGGCTACAATAATATCATTTGCCATAATTCCCAACAGGTTGGTATTGAAAATTGGCTAAATCGGGCATCATCGTGATTAGATACGAGCAAAAATATGTAGATACCTCTAAAAAAAAAACATAAAACCCAGTGTATTTGTTGTAACAGTTTTGTGGTTGAACATTATAATTGTACAACAACATAAAAAAATGCCACAAAAAAATTATGCATACACATATATTAACAATACCAAGAACATAATAACATATCTCATGTTAGTAGTATTGCCACATATTTTTTTTATCGTTATCACGTTATAATAAAAAAAAATCGCCAATATGAAAGAAAAAATGAAAACTAAAAATGAAAAATGGAAAATGAAAAATGGAAAATGAAAATGGAAAATGGAGAATGGAAAATGAAAAACAGAAAATGGAAAATATAAAATGTAAAATGTAAAATGTAAACTGTAAACTGTAAAATGTAAAATGTAAAATGTAAAATGTAAAATGTAAAATGTAAAATGTAAAATGTAAAATGTAAAATGTAAAATGTAAAATGTAAAATGTAAAAAGTAAAATGTAAAATGTAAAATCTAAAATGTAAAATGGAAAATGGAAAATGAAAAAAGAAAATTGAAAAATAAAAAATTAAAAATGGAAAATGAAAAATGGAAAATAGAAAATGAAAAATGGAGAATGGAAAATAAAAAATGGAAAATGAAAAACGGAAAATGGAAAAAGAAAAATGAAAAATGGAAAATAGAAAATGAAAAATGGAGAATGGAAAATGAAAATTGAAAAATGAAAAATGGAAAACGAAAAATGAAAAATGGAAAATGAATTTTGAAAAATGGAAAATGGTAAGTGGAAAATGGAAAACGAGAACTGAAATATGAAAAATGGAAAATGAAAAATGGAAAATAAAAATTGCAAAATGAAAAATGGAAAAAGAAAATTGAAACTTGAAAAATGAAAAATGGAAAATGCAAAACGGAAAATGGAGAATGAAATTGAAAAATGGAAAATGGAAAATGGAAAATGGAAAATGAAAAATGGAAAATGAAAATTGCAAAATGAAAAATGGAAAAAGAAAATTGAAAAATGAAAAATGGAAAATGCAAAACGGAAAATGGAGAATGAAATTGGCAAATGAAAAATGAAAATTGAAAAATGACAAATGGAAAATGGAATTTGAAAATTGAAAAATTAAAAGTGAAAAGTGGAAAATGAAAAATGGAAAATGAAAAATGGAAAATGAAAATTGAATATTGAAAGTTGAAAAATGAAAAATGGAAAATGAAAATTGAAAATTGAAAAATTAAAAATGGAAAATGAAATATGAAAAATGTAAATTGTAAAATGAAAATTGAAAAATGGAAAATGGAAAATGAAAATTAAAACATGGAAAATGAGAATTGAAAAATGAAGAATTGAAAGTGGAAAATGAAAAATGAAAAAAGGAAAATGGAAAATGAAAAATTAAAAACGAAAGACGAAAAACGAAAAATGAAAATTGAAAATTGAAAAACGGAAAATGGAAAATGAAAAATGGAAAATGAAATATAAAAAATGAAAAATGGAAAATGAAAACTGAAAAATGAAAATTGAAAAATGGAAAATGAAAACTGAAAATTGAAAAATTAAAAATAGAAATTGGAAAATGAAAAATGGAAAATGGAACATGAAAATTGAAAAATGAAAAATGGAAAACGCAAAATGGAAAATGAAAATTGAAAAATTGAAAATGAATATTGAAAAATTAAAAATGAAAAATGGAAAATGAAAATTGAAAAATGGAAAATTGAAAATGAAAATTGAAAAATGGGAAATGAAAATTGAATATTGAAAATTGAAAATGGAAAATGAAAATTGAAAAATTAAAAATGGAAATTGGAAAATGAAAATTGAAAAATGACTAATGAAAAATGGAAAATGGAAAACACAAAAATTAAAAACTGTATATTAAAAATTAGTAATTAAAAATTAAAAGTTAAAAATTAAAAATTAAAAATAAAAAATTAAAAATAAAAATTAAAAATTAAATATTAAAAATTAAATATTAATAATTAAAAATTAAAAATTAAGAATTAAAAATTAAAAATTAAAGATTAAAAAATAAAAATTAAAAATTAAAAATTAAAAGTTAAAAATTAAAAATTAAAAATTAAAAATTAAAAATTAAAAATTAAAAATTAAAAATTAAAAATTAAAAATTAAAAATTAAAAATTAAAAATTAAAAACTAAAAACTAAAAATTAAAAATTAAAAATTAAAAATTAAATTTTAAAAATTAAAAATTAAAAATTAAAAATTAAAAATTAAAAATTAAAAATTAAAAACTAAAAATTAAAAATTAAAAATTTAAAAATTAAAGACTCAGGTGGAGGGTATCAAAAAATTCGGCACAGCCGAATTTAACACTTGTTAAATGTCAATTTTTCAGTTACTGCGTTGTAATTTTTTACTACAATAATAAAAAAAAATACAGTAGTATCATTTGGTAATGCCCAAATTTGACAAGATTTTGTGAGATTATGCACAAATCTAGTAACGAGCTAGATTTTGTTTTGTATAATAAAAATGAGCTAGATTTCGCTCGAAATTTCGTATTTACTAGATATTGGTTAGTTGTAAATACACTACTATGGTATGTATGAAAAAAAATTGTATGCTTGTTTAATTAATTCTTCTAGTAATTAATTCTCTTACTAGTACAATGTAAAAAACGTATGTATGAACATTTGCGTTTTGCCACACGACATTACAATTATGCTTTCCGAGATTGTGGATTCCTTATCTTTTCTATTTATTTCGTTTCTTGTCTGGTTATTTTATTCGTTGTAATTTAAAAAATATCTTAATGCATCCTACATTGTGACAATACAATGAAAACTTTTAACAAAATCATTTTTGGCGACTTGAACGGTCAAAACTAAAAAATTGGCTCATAAAATTAAGCTCTTTTATTAATTTAAAAATTTGTATGTTTTATTTTTACAAAACATTGGAAACCTTTACTATACAATAATTGAAAACTTTTCCTATATTTTTGGTTTCAATATTTTGTTGCGTATCCATTATTTTTTAGTACTGCTTCACAACACCGAGGCATGAAGTCAATTAAATTATTGATGATATCCTTTGCAGTTTTTTGCCACTTTGAATTAACTGAATTAACCATAGATTTTGTGGGATTGAGATCTGGTGATTGGGCTGGCCATTCCGTAATACTAACTGCATTAGATTGTAACCATTCGGTTACAGCTTTAGAGGTGTGTTTTGGGTCATTGTCATGTTGGAACTTCCATACCAGGGGCAAATTTCCCTCCGCATACGTATACATTAATTTATTCAAAAGTTGCCTATATCCAATTCCAGTTAGACTATCTTTTCTATATGAGTTGGATCCATTCCTTGGCCCGAAAAGCAACCCCATAACATAATATTGCCACCGCCAAACTTAACAGTTTTATTTGTATATTTTGGGTCTAGTCTTTTTCTCTTTTTTCGACGAACATCAGGGCCTTTTAAATTAAACTTGCACTCGTATAAAAGGAGAACAGTGCTCAAATTCAGTCTTGACCAGTACATGTGTTCTTTACCAAAACTTATGTGAGCCAGAAGATTTTTCTCAGATACCAGAGGTTTCTTAACGGGACGATAGCCACTAAGACCAGCCTCAATTGCGCGTAGGGAAACAGTCGAACACATATTTTCAATTTCAGATTTTTAATGACCTCTTTCGGTAACATTTATACATATATTTAAATATCAGTCATATTATCTTATATTTTTCTTGTTTTAAGCTACTCTGGTACATAAGTTTAAAAGTTCCCATTGTTTTGTCATCATTAAAATAAATACTCTTTGATTTCGTTTATCTATTTTTTTTTTATTGTATTTTTTGTAACAAATTTTTTATCTTTCGATAGAGAGCACACCAGTGAGTGAGTTCGCAAAAAAACATCATTTTAGGACAACGCGAAAAACAAAATTGGCAATTCAGAATTTTGTAAAAGTTTCCAATGTATTGTCACAAACTGTATAATCGTTGGTGCGTAAGGTGCTGCTCTTACAACTATTGAACCACTAAAGGTATACACCTCATATTCACACCATATGTTCAAATTTTCGATGTAAAATACAGCGGGAAAATGTGAAAAAAAATTCCAGTATTATAATGTACAGAAGAATTATGAATTAAATTTTAAAATGGTTAAATTTTGAGGCACTACATGCAGTTTTTTCGGGTTAGTTTGTTTTACACCCTTTTTCTCTTAGTCTACAATTGCATCGAAGACATGGAAACAAAATTTTAATTGTTTTCTGAGCTGTAGCACTGAGAAAATTCCATTTTGCCTGGAAAAATTAAGGTTTAGTCAAACTACATATACATGAGGCCATAAAATCCGATAAATCGATTAGTACTCCGGAAACCGCACACGAAAGGAGTTTACATTTTGTACGTTGTACTATGTAATGTCAAGCTCTGGTTGCTCTGCAATACTAAACATTATTTCAAAATACCATTCCAAATCAGCCGATCTTACTCATAAACAGTATTTTGTGGGATTTACACACACTTGGATGAGTGTGGTAAAATAAGTAAATAGGAAACTTTAAAGTTCCTTAAGTCAAATCGACTCTCAGATCTCAAAAGCAGAGAGGATATCCTAGAAGTTACTAACTTAAATTATATTTATTTTAAATTTCGTTTTTTGTATTAATATTTCAAATGTACGGTTACTTTTTCTTGTCAGTTTTTTTCTACGTTTTTGCCTGCATAAAATTTGTTAATGGCAGTAAACCTTAAATTAATTAAAAGCGATAAAAAGCTTAATAATGTATTAGAAAAAATAAGGCAGGTATGTTTATTTCTTCTTATTTTGTTCCTAGTATGACAGTTCTAGTTTTAGATGTAGGGTACTTTTTTTTAGCAAGTGCATATGTTGAGTAGCATACGTTAATTAGGGAATTAGTTTCTCTTAAGAAACTAAATTGATGGTAACTTGACGGATCACAAACGACAAATGAATAATATAAAATCACATTTTTCCTCAAATTGATGCATCACTTGCTTAATCGATTAACTCAACTTTTTGATTTATGAAAATTTTAATAATTTACGGCTTACTGCTTATATTCAAAAAAAATTTCTCAAGTAAAGTGGGGCTCACGTTGTTAATCATTACAATTAAAGAAATTTATATTGAATATAAACAGTTACCCGTCAGTCAGCGCTTCTGCATTAACATTTTCATAAATCAAAAAGTGGAGTATCGATTTGGCATGTGAGGAACCCATATACAAATTAAGGTTTTATTGGGTTATGGCGATACTAATAAGAATTTTAAATTTTAATTTCATTATATTCACCAACCATGTGATTAACGGAAATGTTGAGAATCAAACGGCAATTTGTTCGCATAACTATTGTGAATAAAATATTGAAAGTGAAACAAATATTACATCCTACATAGGCCCACTGCCACTACAGCTGTATACGTATTATGACCGAAAAATCGTTCAAATCTCTCACCATTAGCATTTGTGCTTACACAAGCCACTGCAATTTAATTTTGAATATATTTTCGTAGGCTTTGTTCTTTAAATCGTTAAGATTTATTGTTCAAATCCCACAAAAAAGGGTGGCAGTGGTATAAATTAATTATTTTTGAAATATTCTCCTTTTTTAATTAAGCATCCATATTCACTTTTTGTTTCCTTTACAAAATAGAGTTACCGAGTTCATTATGTAGGCACATTTTTGGGGAAACGGTAACATTTCTTATTATTAGTAATTTTTTAATAATATGTGTGATTTATAATCTATAATATTAATAGGCTAGGCGATTTCTTGTGACCGATGTTTTCTTCTACCGTATTATCCCGATTTTGACCAAACGTATATTATTTGAAAGGTATTTCTTTTAAGCCGTTTTGCAGATTTACAGATTTTTAATTTTTTCCCTTTATTTTGAGTAAATTGCATTTAAAGTTGCTACTAACACATACATAAAATTTACAATGCTATGTGTGTGTTTATTAAATTTGCTGTGTTTGTAATAAAAATGAGTTTGTTTTTGTGTTGAATTGGCTATAATTAATTAGCATTCCTTTTAGGGTCTTTATTTAATGAAAAAATAAAATATCGTAGAATTTGCGCTCGAAGTTCGAGGGCTGGAATCTGCTAGTAATACATTTAACAAGTTAAAACTTAAATTACAATTTTGCAGTAATCCAGTAAATTTATATTAAATTTTCAATAGGGTAACATTAATCATCGTTAGTAGGAGCAGTCGTTGCTTTTCGGCCACCTTGGGACAGCTGCTACAGAGGGGTCTATTTCTGCCAAGACATGGGGGTAACAAAGTCCGTCCGTCTAAGGTAAGGTACAACCAGAGAAGGTTGTGCCTAAAAATCATCGAAAGGTTGGGGAAATTAAATCAGCGACGCTGTCTGAAAAACAGAGAGAATCGCTCACATGGGCTAAGAAGGTAACTGAAGAACAGGACCTCTCAGCTAAGACAAGTGTTCCTAGCAGTAATAGCAATCAGGACACTTCGAAGACGGCTAAAAGGTTGCGCTCGCCAGATGAGAAACCATTACCTAAACGCACTAAGGTGGCCGGCAATACTGTGCCGAAGTTGTTTAGCCAGGTTGTCAAAGACAACCTTGTAATGGCAATCATTAACAGGGGAGATGGAGATGGCACTATCCCCAAGGACAAGTGGAGTTATGTGGAGGCTAAATTAGCCGAAGTGTTCTTCACCGTCCTTGAAGACATGCCAGGTCCACCTCCAACCTGTTGCGACGCAGGCTGGTATCAAGGCCGCGCAAAGTTGAATACTTTTGCTGATCAACGATCAATAGACTTTGTAACGTCGCAAAATACAACGTACATAATTAATAACCACAGACAATAACAACTCAATGCCATAAAAATATACACGACACTAACTGAGTACGAACACCCATAGTTAATCGTACATACACATTAACAACACGAATACTAACTGAACCTATACCAACCACATTACACTTAAACACCATCTTTTTGATTCTCATTCAGTCAATATATTAGTTTAGATAAGTAAACAAGGTTGGTATAGGCAAAGTCAGTCAAGTCGGGTTAAGGACAAGACTCTGGGTTAAGTCGATTTAATGACAAAACCTTGTGTCGGAACAATCTGCCACCACGTAGATATATCCAAGGACATACTTTATACTGACGATCGACCTCGGTCGTCATCAATAAATTCTACTCCAGCAACCTTCGGTTGACTGCTCTCGCTACTCCAGCAACCTTCGGTTGACTGCTCTCGCTACTCCAGCAACTTCTGTTGACTGCTCCCGCTACTCCAGCAACCTCTGTTGACTGCTCCCGCTACTCCAGCAACTTCTGTTGACTGCTCTCGCTACTCCAGCAATTTCTGTTGACTGCTCTCGCTACTCCAGCAACTTCTGTTGACTGCTCTCGCTACTCCAGCAACTTCTGTTGACTGCTCTCGCTACTCCAGCAACCTTCGGTTGACTGCTCTCGCTAATTCTTCTCTTCTGCTTCCAGGTCGGCGATTGCCATCAACCTACGTTGCCATTACAGCCGACCCTTGCCGAGCAGCCAAACCAGCCGACAGCTAAGCGAAGCAACCAAGCTACCATCACCAACGATCTGGGTCGAGCAGCCAAACCAGCCGACAACTACACGAAGCATCCGATCTACCAATAACCCCGACTACTACCGATTAAGTAGTCGACCTACCGATGCAGCCGATCTGCGCTTATTAAATAACCGAATCACCACTACAACCGATTGCTACCAGCTAAGTAGCCGATCTACCGACGGCTACCGATTATATAACCGACTCACAACAACCGATCTACCGATACAACCGATGTGTACCGATTGAATAACCGAATTAACAATACAACCGACTACCACCGATTAAGTAGTCGACCTACCGATGCAGCTGATCTGTGCTGATTAAATAACCGATTCGCAACTACAACCCATTGCTAACAGCAGCCGATCTACCGATACAACCGACGGCTGCCGATTAAGTGATCAATTCACCAACACAACCGATTGCCGCCGATTACGCAGCCGACTTACCGATACAATCAACTACAGCCGAAATTGTCGATCTACGGATAAACAACCATTTCGACCACCGATAAGAAGCCTAGAGGGTCCGAATAAGAGACGAAGAGCCATTCGTCAGTGTGTCATTATTTACGATATTTATATACATATATCAATTACCAAAAACAACTGTCTTATTATTTAAGGTTTTGAGGGTCCTTGAATAGACCCTGGACGCGACTAGCTACCCCAGCCGCAAGACAAAACACTCGTTACAACTTATATAAGGCTGCCGTCAGCAAACTTGGAGAGCTATGGCCGGGAGCAAAACTGGATGACGTGCAAAAACATGACATCCCGTCCCGACCTAGAGCGCATGCTTGGATTCCGGCAACTCCCGGGAACGCTGAATCCGTGTTAAAGATGCTGAAGGTCTGCAATCCTAACTTTCCAACACACAATTGGAAGATTGGTAGATATGGTGATGCGGAGGGAAACCGGAGACAGGTGGTACTACTACTCAATGTCGAATCCCTCCCGCATTTAACCGCGACAAACGGCATAGTTTCCTACGGCTTTGGGCAAATCCAAATAAAAGTCTACAAGGGCGACCAAGGACCAATCACGGAGATCGCCAAACCAGTAGAAAAATCTGCTAGGGAGGGGACCACAGGTGAAGTCCAGGCTGAGGAGAGCTCCCAAACAGCCATGGAGGAAGGATACTTAACATCCGACTCCAAACTGCTGGGGGACGCTTCTGGCCTATTTGGTGGCGAAGATGACCTCCTTGATAGCATGGAGGACGAGGCCGAAATCACGGTAAGGGAGATGGACGTGCAGGCAGCTACAGATGATCCGGCTCCTACAGATAAATCTCCATCACTGTAAAGCCGCCACGGCTGCACTTCTACTTCGCCTGACGACATGTGAAGTAGACATAGTCTTCATCCAAAATGGGAAATCAATCTGGCTCTCCTCCGCCTATTTTTGTGATCCTGGGCCTATCCCGCCAGTCAATGTGGCAAAGCTAATCCGGGATCCGAAAGGACTACACACCAATTAGTGCTGTGCTGTGACGTCAATGCACATCATCCGATCTTGGGAAGTACCAATTTGAACGAAAGAGGTAAGTTACTTTTGGAGTTTTTATTTAATACTAACCATATATATGTAACAAGGGAAATGAACCGACTTTTGTAACTAGCATTCGTATGGAGGTTCTTGATGTTACCTTTGTATCGGACACATTATTTCACAAAATTGTTTGTTGGAGGGTGTTGGATGACCACTCCTTTTCTGACCATCGATACATTGAATTTTTGCTTAGAGAAAAAGAACCGGTGGAAACTGTCCCCAGAAATCTGAAGAGGACAAATTGGGTTAAGTATAGGAAAACCTTTGCCGGGTTATTGGCGACAATACCCTTATCCGAATCGCGTAATTCCGAGGACATAGATGGTCTAGTGGATCATATTACGACGGTTTTTAACAAATCTTTAGATGCTTCTTGCCCCGCGGCAAGGCCAAAAGGCAAGAAGAAACCACCATGGTAGTGTAGCGAGCTGCAACAGGACAGAGACCCCTGCAGGAAACTCTTTAACAAGACAAAGTCTTCAAGAGCGGGCGAGGATTGGTTGGCCTACAAGCTGCAGCTTAGGACCTACAAGATTAGAACGGCAAAATGTGATTCTTGGAAAAAATTCTGTGATAATATAGAAGACGTTTCCGAAGCATCCAGGTTGCGAAAGGTTCTGGCTTCTACCCCTCACACATTAGGTTATCTGAAATATCCATTGGGGGTGTGGACTACTAGTGGGGAATCACTTAGCCTGCTACTGGATACCCATTTGCCGGGCAACTCCCCTACGTCGCTTCAGGCGTCAGAATACTCAGACGCTAGTACGATGGATATTGCTTCGGAGATAGTCAACATACCAACACTGAACTGGGCGATTAGAAGCTTCAAACCTTACAAATCTCCAGGACCTGATGGTATCATTCCAGCTGAATTGCAGCACGTGTCGGACTACATTTCCCCTTGGCTATGTAGGCTTTTCATTCGCTGTATCAACTTAGCTTATTTACCCCTGAATGGAGGGAGACGAAAGTGGTGTTCATTCCAAAAGCTGGAAAAAGTTCACACACTGTCCCAAAAGACTTCAAACCAATAAGTCTATCATCGTTCTTATTGAAGACAATGGAGCGCTTGATAGATTCTTACTTACGAAGAGTTATTGATCCTAAACTGCTGTCGGCTACAACACGCTTACAGCAAGGGAAGTTCAACCGAAACAGCTCTTCACGAGCTTGTGAGTACCGTCGAGAAGTCGCTCTCGGTAGGAGAATACAACATGACAGCCTTTTTGGATATAGAAGGGGCTTTTAACAATGTCACACCGGACTCGATAATAGCGGCACTATCTAGTCTAGGAGTGAATTCCGTGATCATCTCACTGATTGGAAATCTGCTTGCCAACAGGCGGATAACGTTTAAATTGGGAACGACTCTAATATCCCGATTCGTGAACAGGGGAACGCCACAAGAGGCATTCTGTCACCACTTCTATGGAACTTAGCGCTGAACTCAATGCTACTTTCGTTGAAGAGACAAGGCTGCAACGTGGTCGCCTATGCTGATGACGTGGCCATAGCCGTAAATGGGAAGTTTCTATCCACACTTAGAGACATTCTACAGAGGGCTCTCACTATGCTATCTAGCTGGGCAAGTAGTTGCGGTCTGGGGGTAAATCCGACCAAAACGGAACTTGTTCTTTTCACGAGGAAGTATAAGATATCTACCTTCGACCCTATTTCTCTTTACGGTGCTGATATCGCCTTCTCTGATGGAGCCATATATCTTGGTGTATTCCTGGACAGGAAGCTGAACTTCAGACGGAACTTGGAGGAAAGGGCGAAGAAGGCGACTATAGCTTTATACTCCTGCAAAAAGGCCATTGGTAAGCGGTGGGGCTTCAGCCCGAAAATTGCTTACTGGATCTACACAGCGGTGGTTCGCCCAATACTGCTGTACGGGGTCATCGTCTGGTGGCCTGCTCTAGAGAAGGCCACTAATACCAACCTTCTTGCAAGGGTACAGAGAATGGCTTCCATGTGTATCACTGGTGCCCTTCGTACCACACCTACGGATGCCTTGAACATCCTCTTACACCTAATACCGTTGGACATATTAGGAAAGCAGTCGGCGGCCTCATCGGCCATAAGAAGCACAACACAATGGCGTGGTCATAATTGTGGCCATGGAGTGATCCTGAATAACAGGAACTTACCATTGAACGTGGATTGCACTACTCCGAGGAGTGTATTCGAACGACACTACAAAACTCTGATATCGACCAGGGAATCCTGGTCAGGGAGGATTCCAGGTAGCAGGCGTTCGATAAATTTCTATACTGACGGATCGAAATTGTGTCGTCAAGTTGGTTTCGGAGTCTATTCAAAGGAGCTTGGACTAAATCTAGCTCGCAGGTTGCCAGACCACTGCAGTGTTTATAAGGCAGAGGTACTGGCAATAAAGAAAGTTGCTGACTGGTTGGGTCGGCATATTCTGTCTACAACCGCAGTCAACATCTACTCTGATAGTCAGGCCGCGGTAAAATCCTTGGAATCAATGTTCCTGAGACGACCAAGCAGTTCGACATCAGACTCATATGGGTCCCAGGGCACAGGAATATACCGGGAAACTGTAAAGCTGATGAGTTGGCAAGACAGGGCACTACCTTACGGGTTCCAGCGGACTTGGAATGTGTTGGTATACCCCTGGAATCTTGCAAGCTGGAACTTCGGCTTCACACCGCCGGCATAACCGACAACAGATGGGCTAATGGAGCAACGTGCAGGATCACGAGACAGATCTGGCCGGCTCTAAATCATAAGCGCACTAGCACGCAGCGATAACAGTAGTTGCTGTTATCGCTGGGCACTGCCTCATAGGGAGACACGCTGAACGCCTCAGGGTCTCGTCAAATGACTTCTGTCGTAGCTGCATGGATATGGAGGAGGTGGAGAGCATAGAGCATAGAGCACTTCCTTTGCTATTGCCCGGCGCTCTCCAGAACGAGACTTCGAACATTGGGATCGCCGTTTCTTCACGATCTCTCTGATCTCTCAAATGTGGACATTTCACAAGGCTTCATAAGGAGCTCAAACTGGTTCTACGGTGGGGACTGAGGAGAACACCTATTCGTCCCGTGGTATCACAATGGACCCCAGAGTCTAAGTGTGCTTTTACTTTGGTTTAGCAGCCACTATCAACCTAACCTAATCTAACCTAACCTGTACTTATAGTTAAATTTTATATAAAAATTCATACATACATATATACATATATATACAAATTAATTATTTAATATTTTTTTTATTATTATACTTGTATTATAAGTAAAAATAAATAAGTGACAAATTTTCAAATTTATTATTATAAAGTTTAGAAATATGGTCAAATTTATACGAAAATTAACATATAAATTTAATTTTATATTTTTAATTAAATTGTTTTTGTAGGTACTAATAAATTGATGAAAATTATAAAATTTTAGTTATAAAATTTATAGATAATTAAAACCTCATCTTAAATTCAATTCAATTTTATTGAGACTTAAAATGCTAGGTTACAAGTCAATTGGAAAACATAAAACTTATAATGCAAACTTAAAACTAATAATGTATTGCTTTAATACATATTAATATTAATTTAGAAAAAACGCTACATATTCAAGATAAATGGACAGTTGATGTTTTACATCAATAGGTGGGTATTTAGAATTATATTGCTCAAAATATAATAAAAGTTTGCATGGACAGTTGATTTGTCGAGATCATACTTAATACTAGAACTTAAAACTAAAACTAAAAAAAAAAAAAACAAGATATAACTACAAAATTTAAAACAGTGTTAGCCTCTATTGGAGCCATGAATTACGTGAGAATAAAACTCTGGTAAACGGTATTCGCCTGGATCATTTAACAAGTTTGTGTCCTCATGAAGAATTCCGATCGGTGATATGTAAGAACTATTTGACCAATTAAACTCAGATTGAGACTGAAGAACATTTGCCAACAAACTGTTCTCGTGGAACCTCAAACGCTTAGCAAACCTATCTAGAAGTATCAACACATACGTCGAAAGAGGTTGAATATTAGCTTTTCTATAAATGGTCGTACTAGGAAATCTTTTCACAAAATTTTCTTAGTTAGCATTAACACAAAGTCTTATACAACTTCGTTCAAAAATCTCCAACTCTTTCATCACCGTTGGGGAAATCGAGAACCAGATTGGAAATCCATATAACATTGTCGAACGAATGCAAACCTTGTATAATAGTAATTTTGTCCTTTGACACAAATGTTTGTTCCAGAGTAATCTTAAGAACATACCCCTGATGCGTAAACCTTTCGCCTTGGCGTATCTTCCGTGCTGATTAAATTTAAAAAGTTTATTTAGTGTTATCCCAAGGATCATATTATCCTTAAAAGGGATAACCGAACCATGCAATGAAAGATTCAATTTTCTGCTCTGACCTACCACATTACGGGGACCCTTACCCGAAGCATTCCGAAAACAGATCGCTTCTGACTTGAGTGTGTTGATTTTAATACCCCAATCCCTGTAAAAATTTTCGATAATCAAGAGATGATTTTGAACTTTCCTTAACGCGTTCACTGGGTTTCTGTCGTGAGCGTAAACCATAGAATCATCCGCATAAAGAATAGCATTCGAACCATTAAAGTTATGTGGAAAGTCGTCGATCAAGATGTTATATAATAGAGGCGCTAAGATTGCCCCTGAGGGACACCACTAAAAATGGAACCAAAATCAGAAGTTGTATCATTAATTTCAACAAAAAACTTTCCGTCTTCAAAATAGTTAAAAGGCAGCTTAACAATAAGCGGATCAACTGCCAAATTAATAATTTTGAAAATTAAACCAAGCTGGTAGGCTCGGTCAAATGCTTTTTCTATGTCTAGTGAAACCGCGACAGTACATTTTTCACTTCTCAAATTGCAGGTAACATCATTATGAAGACAGAGTAATGCGTCTACAGACGAATGACCTCGCTTAAAACCAAATTGGTAAGATGGAATAGAATTTAGAATGTTGGAATTTTCTAACCTTGATTTAATAACCCTTTCAAATAACTTTTCAATGTTAGACAACATAGATATAGGGCGAGAATTGCTAATATTAAAGTCGTTCGATTTTTTAATTAGCGGAAAAATGTTTGCCAGTTTCCATGCCTTAGGGAAATATCCGTTATTCAAGAAATTATTAAAAATGATAACTAAAAAATCTATCGCTGAGGAAGGTAATTTTTTTATTAAAAAATTGGACAGGCTATCTACTCCAGCCGATTTTTTTGCGTTCAACGATTTAATAATTTCACTTACTTCGGAAAGGACTGTGAAGTGAATATTGTTAATATTCGACAATGCGTTAGAATTAATGGAAAATCGGCAATGAGTTCCAGAATAGTTACTTAAAAAAGAGAACACCGTATTAGGAATATCTGATACATTCGTTCTGACTGGGATGTTAGGTTTATAGATGTCCGTGAAATGGCATTTAAATTGTTCAACTTTTTCGGCTTCTTCATAAAAGGTTTTCTCATTCACTATTACTTTATGAAAACCCTTTTGTTTTTTGTTGCCAATTATTCTATAAACTTCCTTAAAAGCTGTTGGTCCTGGTTTTATGTGCTCTAATCTTATATTAAATTCCTTTGTATGGTGTATCTCAACCTGTTCCTTAATGATGGTCTTAATGAGTTGAATTTGCCCACTTATAGTGCGGTATTCATCTGAACATCTGTTACCGTTTTTGTGAAAAATTTCTTTTAGCTCTTTTTGCCATGAATATTTAATTTTAAATAGCTTCTATATACCTTCAGGGGCTATACATCTTTTGTTATTCAATTCGATTTTCATTGAGTGTCTTTCTACCTCACTGTTGATACAACCATTAAACTGAGAAATGCTTTCATCAATTTCGCCGTTTTCCAAGTTTCCATCCTTAGGTGGAAAGCAATTTATGATATTGAGATCAACGCACATTGGGTTGAAAAGGGTCAAAAGTGAGGATTAATTCAAAAATTGAAATGAGTATTTTGTAATAAATTTTTATACCGGGTAACGGAGTACAAAATGGATCATCACTAACTGTCAAAGTTATTGTTCTAAGTTGTTTACTTTTCTTGCTATACTCTCTCAAAGTTCAACAATTTTTTTTAATTTTGCTCGAAGTGGTAAAAAGTGAAAAACGAGATATTTCAAGTTTAATTTTTTTTCATTTTTTTTTTTATATTCTAACTTTTTTCAAATGGATGCATCAACTTCAGGTATTTGACTGTATTAGTAAAAAAAAATTTTTTAGATAAATGTTTCAGAAATATTTTTAATAATTTTTTGAAAATTGTCCTAAAAAGAGGGTATTTTTTAAAAAGAGATTGAGTTTCAACGTAATTCTAGATGAGATCGGGTACAATTATGTACATTGTAGTAAAATATGCGACTTCTACTTGTGTATTCCAAAAAAACATTTTGCCAATACTTGCTAACGAATGTAATATTCAAGTTTTTATTAAAAGTCCCCAGTATAAAATTAAAAAAAATGCTTGAAAACACAACAGAAAAAATCTTTTTTTAGTTTTTGTTTTGTGTTTATTTTCGTAGCTGTGATTGTTATTGTTGCTGTTGTAAATGTGTAACCTAGTATTACAAAAAATAGTTTTAAAAATCGAAGCTCTGAAATTACAAAATGTTCCCGGGTAAAAAGTTTTAGAACAATATAAAAAAAAAGCAGGAAACTAAAAGTGTTAAGACAGATTGCAAATAAAGTTTTCCATTTAAATACAGAAACTTTACAGTTTGGTATATCTATACTTCTGGATGGATACGATTTTTATTGAATGTCTTCTTCACTTATCATATAAAATTCCAATCAAAAAATGGCAGCTAGGTCTGATGATGATAAAGAAAATGATTTCAGTAACAAAATTACGGATTCAAAAAGACTTTAGAGAGAAAACTGGACTGATCGTGGACCAACCAAAGCCAGGTTTTGGAAACTCTAATGATGGCAACACTGCCAGACGGTTTTTTCAAAATGCAGATGTTTCTACTCAAATCACAAAAGTTGATGCAGAATTGATAGAAAGAATGCATGTGATACTTATTGCTGTATCTTGCGGGCACGAGATTCACGTAGAAAAATTTAGAAAATATACTCAGAATACAGCCAGACATTTTGTTAAGCTCTATCCGTGGTATTATATGCCTCCAACTTTACATAAATTCCTTATTCACGGGCCAGAAATAGTAAGATACGCCTTGTTGTCAATAGGTCAACTATCTGAGGAAGCTCAAGAAGCTAGAAATAAAGATTTTAAAAATTACAGAAAACACTATTCTCGTAAATGCAGTCGGAAGAAGTCAAATGAAGATATATTCAATAGGTTACTTCTTAGTTCGGATCCTTTAATTTCCACTAAAAGCAAAAATTATGCCAAAAAAATATATAATATACCACAGATGGCACTAGATTTATTAATTTTGCCCAAGATTTCTGATGAAGAAGAGATTAATGAAGATATTGATGATGATAATTATGAAGATGCTGATTATATTTATGAAGGTGATGATAATACGGAGGATCCTTGATTTTAATTGTATATATATATATATATATATATATATATATATATATATATATATATATATATATATATATATATATATATATATATATATATATATTTAAGTTTCTCTTAAATAAGAACAATATAAAATAAACAATAACAATAAATGCATACAAAATTTTCAATTATAGATGTAGCAATATTAATTGAATAAATTTTTTTTTAATTTTTCTGAAATGGTTGTTTGTTTTGTGATTATAATTATTCATCAATAAAAACATAATATGATTTTATAATGTGAATTTTTTGAGTTAAATTTGTGGAATTGTGGAATTTGGAAAATAAAATCGGATTTTAAAATTCAATAATATAATAATACATATTAAATATTTATTCCTTTTTTATTTTTAAAAAAATTTTATTTTTTCTAAAAGCACATTAACTAAGTTCTGACTTGCAATTTCATTTACTAATTTATCGCTTTTTATTCCAAAGTTACAGCGAAAATTGTAAGAAAAGATCATTTTTTCCAAAACACAAACAAGCTCCTAACGGGTTAAAACAAATTTTTTTTCCACTTTTTTTTTTTAATGGTGGTTTTTTATGCATTAATGAATATCCATTAAAAAAAAATTAACAATATTTTGAAATTAGGTCTTCTCTGAATTAATCCAAAATTGGTTCATGGTTAAGGTTGCACTTCACACATTTAAATTTCGAATTACAGTTCCGAGCCAAATGTCCCCACAATTGGCATCTATAACATTGAATCTCTCTCTGTTTTGATTTGGGTGATTCCCATGTAATTGCTTGATTCAAGATGAAACGCATTTTACTTACATCATTTAATTTTTTCCCCTGTTTTAAAGTAACAACAAATAAACCCATCCCATAACTGTTTTTTTTCAGAAAACTGCGTGACTAATTTGTTAACTTTCTCAATTGTGTCTGGCAATTCTTTATCAAGGGCATTTTTAATGTCAGACACTTCGGTTAAATGGTAAAGACCTCTTAAAATAACAGAAGCTCCTATCAGTTCGAGCGGAGTAAAAGAGTATGAATTTAGATTCTGAGTCCTCAAAATTTCCATCATTTCTAAATGTGCTGATAGTTCTTCGAAATAAAGCTTGTTTTTGTTTCTAGAGTAGTTAACTATTTTATATGACACTTTGGGTGTTCTATTGTGTAATTGGTCGACAAGTTTGTTAACATTTACACCGTGTAAAATAATTGGTGGATAAAACTTTTTCCTTACCTGTTTACCGGAGTTTTTCCCCACATTATTGCCAATGGGAACAGAATTCTTTTTTTGTGTGGATGTATTCTCGTTTACTTCTATATTTAGTTGACCCAATATTTCAAAACTATTAGATGAAATTGCCGTACATCCAAAGCTGGAAACGTCTACGTTTGTTTTGGGTGCCATCTTTCTCTGATTGGGAGTCACCCTCTCGCCAAATAGATTTCTTTTGTGTCTTTTTGATTTCACCTCTAAGAAGTCATTATCGTTGTCACTGACGTTGGAGTTAAAATCCATTTCGCCTTCATCTGTCTCATAATGTGTGGGAATACCACTTTGTACCATTAATTCGCCAATAACATTGCATCCAGCTGTACTGCTTTTATCTGGTGGCAATTTAATTGCGTTCGTTATTACCGTGTCTGCCAAGCTAGTAGGTGCGGTATTCATGTCGTTAATAAAAATAAACTCAAGGCTTTTACATTATTTTTCAAATAAGATTTCAAGAAATAAGCAAAATTTCAGATTATTTAAAATAAAAAAATAAAAAAAAAAAATTTTAGTTTATTAATTTAAATTAAATTATTCGTAGCAAGAAAATTTCCCCTCATCTTGAAAATACCATAAAAAATCACCTAAATCAAATTTTTAATATTACAATAACAAAAAATCATCATCCGTCCACGACATGATTAGATGCGTACGCTACGAAGTTCAAATTCTTACATTTTTGATAGTTCACTTTATTAGCTTGTGTAAAAAGAATTTATTATTGGTCCAAAGTGAAAGATCTATTTGTGTGAAAAAATGGAAGTCAAAGAAAAAATGAAATAATAAAAAAATAATAAAAAAATAATAAAATAAATGAAATAATAATAATTTTTCACAGCGAAGCAAAGAATAAAAAGAAATGTCAAATAATAAGCTGCAGCTAAGTTCGTGTTTATAATTACGAATTGCACAACAAAACGAGTTGCCGAGTGCAAGCAACTCCGTACCAAATACCACTCTTCTTTCCCCTCTCTCCTACAAACTCAAAAATTGCGCAACAAAAGTTGCCTTGTGTGAACTCGGACTTAATACAATTCAATGTATTTCTAGCGCCCGAGGATAACACACAGTTTTGGGTTTGTGCTAGAAATTTCTAATGTGTTTTTTTATTAACGGGTACCGTTCAATTTGATTTTACTTTTTTTTTCTATTAAATATTCTTACTTTATTTACATATTTTAACAAATTTTGATATTTACATATGAGATCTTATCTTTACATATAGATATTGCAACAAATAATACATAGGGTCTAAAGATATTAAATAGTTTTTATTTTATTTTTTTAATGATTTTTAAAGGAAAATGGGAGGAAAAACCTTTATATGATGTAATATATACAAATACTATCTGAAAATTTGTATATGCTTATAGGAGGTTTATTAGTAATAATAGACCTCTATAAGCATATAATTTTCAATTTGGTGATTTCTTTTTAATTTTACGTTATTTCTCTACATTCTCTTATCAGTAGGTAAGAGGAATTTTCAATTTTGGCAAATTGTTATTAATCCTTGTTATGAAATCGATAATTTTTTCATAACCTGTTTTTTCATGAAGATTTGTAGGATACCTCCAGGGCTTTTTATTTATCATTTTAAGACATTTGTTTTGTATAATTTGTAAGCGTTTTAGGTGGCAGTTGGCAGCGTCACTCCAAATATGACACGCGTATGTTAATATCGGCCTTATAACACTTTTGAAGAGTAGATTTTTGTTTTTGGGGTTAAGAAATGACCTTCTATTTAGTAGTGGCCATTATGCTTTAAATGATTTTATAGCTTTTTGACACGTAGCCATAATATGTTGTTTAAAAGTAAGCTTTTTGTCCAAGACAACTCCGAGATATTTGACCTCGTTAAGTACATTTATGGTATTATTTCCAATAAGAAGATGACGTCTTGGCAGTCTTTTGGGAGATTTGTTGAATGGAAAAATTATTGCTTGGGTCTTGTTTGGATTAATTTTGATTTTCCATTTGTGAAAATATTTACTGCAATTTACAAGTCCCTCTTCCATTTTCTTCAGGAGTGCGCTTGTAAGTTTGTTTGAAGAAATAAACGCAGTATCATCTGCGTAATAAGCAATTTTCATATATTTCGGGACTTTAAAATCTGATGTATATATCGAGTAAAGCAATGGCGACAAGACTGATCCTTGAGGTAACCCTGTGGTAATGGTTTTTGGAGATGATGTTTCATTATTAATCGCAACTTTAAAGTTTCTGCCGTGAATGAAATCTGAAATAAGTTTGCATAAATATTTTGGTATATTTGCATCAAGAAGTTTAAATACTAGGCCATTATGCCAAACGGTGTCAAACGCCTTTTCAATATCTAGCAATATTAGACCCGTTGAACATTTATTGTTTTTATTTGTGATTATTTGATTTTTAATTCTGTTTATTTGGTGCGTAGTGGTATGGTCGTTACAAATTCACTAAGACGAGATTGTAGTATTTTTTCAAATATTTTACCTAAGCTACTTAATAGACTAATAGGTCTGTAGATATTTGGGTTATTTTTTGGCTTACTAGGTTTGTTTATGGCTATAACCTTGGCATTTTTGAAATGGTTTGGGAAATAGTTGAGTTTGACGCAGCTGTTAAATATTATAACCAGTAATTTTAGAGCTTTGAGTGGTAGTTTCTTTAAGAGCAGGTTCGGAACATTGTCAAAACCAGGGGATTTTGAGGGTTTTATTGATGAGACAATATTCATTACTTCTTCAAGAGATGTATAGATAGCTGATTCAGAACTAGGATTTTTCCTTTTTAAAATTATTTACTGTTGTATTTATTAATGTATCCGCTGAGGGGCTGTAGTTCGAAGTGAGGTTAATTGCTTGGATAAATGTATTTGCCAGGATTTCAGCCTTGCCCTTATCAGATGATATTTTTGTATTTCCAATTTTAAAGTGAGAGATTTGATTTTTTCCTTTCCTCGCAAGTTCCTGCTTATTTTCCAGAATGATTTATCACCTGGTTTTATTGATTTTACTTTTAATTAAATTAAAACACACCAAATATTACACTTGAATATATTTTACAAAATCACACTTGAATTTATTGCTTATTACAAACAAGACGACCTCTTACATTCAAAAGTTGATAAAGAATGAACGAAATGCAAGCTTGTTGTCTCTCACAACGTGAGAGAGAGAAGAATTTCGAGCGAATTTCTCATATTAAATCAGGTGTCTATACCTTCGCATTCGATATAATCGCAGCTTTGACTTGTTATGCGTAGCAGCGCAGCGAAGTAAAACCCTTGAATAACATTTTCCATAGAATAGCATAGCATAGGTGCTATAGAATAGCATACAAAATGCAAATTTAAAAAATTTTACTTGCCAACTATTAAAGAGAATTGGGAAAATTGCAAGAAATATTTCATTATGAAATTTTCCATAAAATTGTTCATTGCGCCATGCGAACAACACTTGTAAAGTATACATGGTTGCTAACATGTGTAGTAAAAAGCGATGCTTCCTAGCTAATCTCTGTGCAGCGCGAGGTTTTTTCGAGCGTTGAGGTAAGAAATTTGTAGAAATATATAAAATTGCTCCAAATTTTACTAAATTTTTTTGCAGTAGTGTTAGTGTTATAGTAATACATATTCATCGATAGGAATAGTAATACATCATTTTTCTGGATACATAAAATAAAATAAAACTTTATTTAATTTAAAACACATTTTTATAATTTCGCCATCATAGTAGCGCCAGAGCGATGGTACTACGTTGTATTATTTCGTATGTACTGTACCAGTACCAAATGATACAACGCTATTAGCGGGTTGTAATAAATAGTATTAAGCAGATACTGCTTTTGTATAGGTAAATTGAGAAATTTCCCTATTACCACGCAATGAAAAATTTAGAAATGTTTGGGGAAATTTATATATATTTATTTGTACAAAAACGAAACCGATTCACATATATATGAAGGTTAAAAACTTAGATGATATAAAGCGTTTAAAGTAAGATCAGTGTTGCCATAATTTGAAATTGTAAAGTTGCAAAAAAAAAAAGATACTAAAACGTACTGGAGTCAAAAAAAAAAGATGCTAAATTTTTTTTTAAAATATCATTACCTTTATATTGAAAAATTAAATACTCATTAATAAATTCTTTGGTTTTTAAATCAAAAAATTAATATAAAACATAAGTTTCGATTTATATTTTTTAAATTTTAATTAAAATTATTTTGGATTTCATCTGTAATTTTTTTTAACATCAAATTGAGTTTTTTTAATTTTAAATTAATTATTTTTAATTTTAGAGGGATTTTTTTAATTTCAAATATAACAGAATTTACATTATAAAAAGATACGATTATATTACAATAATTGGTTTATGGCATCTAATATTTCTGTGATGTTTTCATCTTCAAGATCTTCGTGGCCCTGATATTTTTCTAACGATCGACTTTTATCAACGACATCCCTCGGTATATTGTAAGTGTAACAGCACCCAGTTTTCAATTTCAAACCTTCTTTTATACGTATTACAGAACATAACAACTCGGATTTTATTTTGTTCAAAGTTTGCTTTTAACTCATAAGTCATTAAACTAAACAAACATTCAACTTCGGCTTTTGAGAAAGACAAAACTATTGGATTTTCTCCAATAGAATTTTTGTTAACTTCAATCCATAAAGAGGTTGAATTCAGGGTTATATCCCAATATTGTTCTGTGATATAACTTGGATTTGAATTTTTTCGGTTTCAGATGATCTACATTTAAACTCTTCTAATATATTGGTTATCGGTTCTTTTACCCGGTTTAATGTGTTTTGTGTTGACAATTTTGACATTTTTTTAATACAATAATATTGTTTGGCAATCGACTTTTTATTTCATTAAAAACTGTTGTTGGTGTTTACATTCTTCTATTTCAAAATGTTTTGTTAAGGTGCTATTACATGATGTGTTTTTTACATACATATGTACTGTCAAATTTCGCCACAACAAAAGTTGTACACATCGTGTGATACATATGAAACATTGTTTTTGTACAATACATGAGGAAAGCCACATGTACATTTTTCAATTAGAGCAGGTTCTATTTTTGCATGACAAACATATGAAAATACAACACTGCTTGTGACGAAAGAAAAACAGAGTAAATTATAAAGATTAATATTGAAAGAAAAATAAATTGTTTAATATTAATTAACAATTAAAAAATATATAACTTTTTTTAACAATAAATTTTTGAAAATTCACAAATTAAATCAGCTGTTGTTTACATTTAGAGGTTATGTCATACGGAAATACATATGCACGTGTGATAGCAAAAATTATGAATCGTATGTAAAAGACAATTTTGACAGACATGAGGAATTTCATATGGATAAAAAAAGTGACAGTACATATGTAAAAAACACATCGTGTAATAGCACCTTTATATTTGTTGAAAGAAACGAGCAGAGTGGTAAAAAAGAGTAAACACAAAATTCTCGTATTACACTTTGAGAAATTAAAATATATCAATACCATTAAAATTGTATATTAAAAAATAATGAAATAAATAAAAAGATGCTAAAGCAACTTTTTATTAAAAAAAGATGCTTAGTTAGCATCTAGCATCTTTTCATAAATTTTGGATGCTAAACGACAAAAAAAGTTGCTAAATCTAGCAACTAAAATGCTAAAATGGCAACACTGAGGAAGATTGATTAAAGGCCTAGTTAGTCGGGGTCACACAAGGCAATTTTTATTGCGCAACTTTTTAGCAGTTCTCTTTTGAACTTGCTTTTATGTCCACACACGACAATTTCTTCGGCAATTTTACTGTTTTGTTTTACTTTTATTTTCTTATAATTTGACATTTGTGCTCTAGTCCCGATCCAAATATTCTTTGCATTTAACATAATAAATGCAATGGTTTTCCTCAACCAAAGTTATTAATTTTTCAATTAAGTCCCGATTCCATCTAAACGCCATTTTAATAACGTAAACAATAATTACGAATTATACACACCAAGAAGCGAAACACCGAATGAAAAGAAATGTCAAATATTCAACCAAAAAAAAAAAAAAGCGAATGAGAGAATTGCTTGAAATAGTCGAGAACCGGCAATTATTTTTCCCTTTTTATTCCCCTCACCGCAAACATCTATAAACTCAAGAATCGCGCAACTAAAATCGTCGTGTTTGAACTGCGACGTAGCCATACGTAAGTCCGAGTTCACACTAGGCAACTTTTGTTGCGCAATTCTTGAGTTTGTAGGAGAGAGGGGAAAGAAGAGTGGTAATTGGTACGGAGTTGCTTGTACTCGGCAACTCGTTTTGTTCTGCAATTCGTAATTATAAACACGAAGTTATTATTTGACATTTCTTTTTATTCTTTTCTTCGCTGTGAAAAATTATTATTATTATTTCATTTATTTTATTATTTTTTTTATTATTGCATTTTTCTTTGACTTCCATTTTTTCAAACAAAAATGATTTTTCACATTGAACCAATAATAAATTCTTTTTACACAAACTAAATAAAAGAAACTGTCAAAAATGTAAGAATTTGAAAGCAAAAGAAAACAAAAAGTTGCGGCAACAAATTTCTCTGTGTGAACATTAAGGCAACTTTAAAAGAGAATGGCAAAAAATTGCCGCAACAAAAATTGCCTTGTCTGAACCCAGACTAAGCGTAACCAAACGCGACAGCTGTTTTCGATGGGAGAGTTTTCGATGAGCGTTTTCGAAAGCGTCTCACGCAAGCAGCTAGCAGCTACAACGCTAGAACAGCGCCAACACAGTGTTGTATTTAAATTGAAATCATTAAATACTTTTTTTTTACCACAGGGTGATGCTTCTAAAATATTAAATGGTCTGTGTAGATGATTCATAAAATTAAAAACTTTAAATGAAAAATAATTTTTTAAAAGGGGTTGGTTGAACAACTGTTCGAATTCGAATGAAAAGAATCAAACATTCGTAAATGTGTTCTTAATAACATCTGCTGCCTAATGACCGTCATTTTGCAACCGTAATTTTGCAAAAAAACACTACTACCACCACCATCATGGGAATAGAGTTGCATTTAGTAGATACGAAAAATAACTACTATCGAAATATATCGGTTTGTTTCCCTTTATACGCAAATTCGTTAAAGGGTCCATCACTATTGACATTTTTGTTGAAAGAAAAAATTATATTTCATTTTTCATTTGAGTTGATTTTTTTCAAAAAAAAGACTAATAAAAGAATAATGTGAACATTTTCTACAAATTAAAAACGATGTATGTAATAATCAAGTGAAGTGAAACAAATATAAGTATGAAAATCTTAATATTTGCAAAAAAAAAATAAATTAGATGCGTTTTAGAAGAAATAAAAAATCAAATAGTGGAAATAAAGCAAAAGAAAAAAGGAACGCATGTTCCATTGTGTGTTAAGCAAGCCCGAAGTTGTCCGGTTTCATACGAATAACGTATGTACGTACTAAAAAAGACGAGAAAAAATCCGTCTGTCTATTTTAAATAGTCTTACAGTGATTTATTTCTGTATTTTTTTTAAAGAATTAAATTGATTACGCTTCAAAGCAAATTGGAAAAAAATAAAATCCTGAAGAGAAGAAGGATTAACTAATGAAACAGGTAAATTTCAGCCACTTTGGTTGAATAGAGTAGAGATTTCTAAAAAGGCTTTTTGTCTTTTCTCCTTCCTCTTCTTTATGTGCGCTTAGCAGCAGAGTACAATTAACCCATTAAGAAAGTTAAAGTGTATGTATGTGTAGATTTGTTGGCTGGCTGGTTGGTTTGATGGTTGGCTGGTAGTTGGTTGTGTGTATGAATTTTGTAGTGCACTTGCAAATGTATGTAAAAAAAAAGAATTAATGAAAAATAAAAACGAAGCAGAGAGAAGTAGAAGAAGACGAAGATGAAAAGATTTTTCTATCCATAGCAACTTGATGTTCAGTGCTGCAGCAGGAGGAAAACTTTTTTCTTGGTTTATATCTAGTGTAGAGGAGTGTGACAGTCAGTCTGTGTTTTTGGCTGGCAGTCAGTCAGTCAGTCAGTTGGACTTATATTGTAATATGATGTTCTATATTTTCTGATTCTTTAACCGCACAAAATACAAAATGTTTTGCAAAGAACCAAAAATTAACAGTACAGAATGCCAGAAGAAATGTCAAAAAATTAAAAAAAACAAAAAAAATATATAATTTGCACATCCATAGGTACATATACCAAACACATACTTCTACAACTTCTTAACAAACAAAACCAATTATCCCTAAATTTATTCTTCACTAAACTATGAAAAGACCTTTAAGATAATATCTTTTCTGAAGTTGGTTAATTTACACAAAATTTTAATTTGTTTTTTTTTTTTTCAAACATTAAGTCAAAATTTCTGTACTATTAATTATAAATATTTTGTACTTATTTATAAGAGGGAACTTTTCTTTCCCACGTTCTTCACAATTAAGATGTGGTTAAGATTTAAAGGAATTTAATTATTTATCGAAGGTTTTTTTTTTTCAAATTACATAGAGAAAATAGGTATTTACATCTTGTTATTTTAAAAAAATTTACGCAGCTGATTTGTAATGACTCTTAAATTTGTACTCAAAGAGTTACAGCACAAGGAAGCCTTGATCATAATTATATATACACGTCAATTTTATTTCTTTAGTGACAAAATAAAAAATATATACAATAGGTGACAATACATTGGAAACTTTTACAAAATTTTAAATTTTTAAATTTTATTTTTTTAATTATTCGCGTTAAGTCTTAAAATTATGTTTTTTTTGTATTTTTTGTATTTTACGCAGCTGATTTGTAATGACTCTTAAATTTGTACTCAAGGAGTTACAGCACAAGGAAGCCTTGATCATAATTATATATACCTACACGTCAATTTTATTTCTTTAGTGACAAAATAAAAAATATATACAATAGGTGACAATACATTGGAAACTTTTACAAAATTCTAAATTTTTAAATTTTATTTTTTTAATTATTCTTAAAATTATGTTTTTTTTTTTTTGTGAAATCACTCTTTGGTGTGTTCTCTATCGGTCTATATCTAGACCGACTATACGATACCCTATATCCAGGTTTAGAGACCCTATCTTTCGGTCCAAGTAATTCGATACATGTAGAAAATCACATCACATACATAAACCAAATTTGAGTGGCATTATTATTTTTTTTGGCTGCAGATATAAAAAAGTTTATATCGGGTGCTATATTTATATGGGGACTAGGTCGAAAAATGGACCGATTCTGACCATATTTGGTAAAGTCACACTTATATTTATAAAAAATATATACGAATCAAATATGAGAAAAATCTGTGGAATATTTTTGTTTTTTGATAGATTTAAGTGAAGATCGGGAAGCAGCTCTATATGGGGCCTATGACTAAGATTTTGCTATAGGGATTATTTTTGGACTACCGATTAATGAATATAATAAACACATACAAACCCAATTTGACTGAGAACAACATATATAATAATTTGGATCTTATGGCAATTTATGTCGATTGCATAGGGGTCATTTGTATGGGATCTGAACATGACCGAACTTCACCAATTTCAATAGCGTTCATCCTATGGCCGATAAAAGTTTGTATACCAAATTTCATCAAAATATATATATATCCTATGGCCGATAAAAGCTTGTATACCAAATTTCATCAAAATATATTCATATTTGCGACCTATAAGCAATATAGTGTCAATACTGAGGAAATCTAATATCCCTATACCACAAAAACCAAGCATTCCAATATGGTGTTTGACTTGGCTAGCCAAAAACATCACAGATCCTAAATGTTTTAAAAGAATGTTCTACCAAAAGATTTCTGATTTCTCCCCCGATGCAATATACTATACAGATGGATCGTACCAAAACGGATTGACGGTTTATTCTATAGCCAAACAACTTTCAAGTACACAATTTGAAATCATACGAGAAGCTAGGCTTCCCGACCACTCAGGCATTTTTACGGCAGAAATTGCTGCTATTAGATCAACAAATTGCAAAACGAGCAAAATTCAAAAACGTTAATCTGTACTGATAGCCTGAGTGCAACACGAGCTTTAATTAAAAATCAGAACGATGTCTATGATGATATGCTACGACTACAAGATGAAACACAAAGAATTTTGTTACTATGAATTCCATACCACATTGGAATCCTAGGAAACGAATGTGCAGATCGCGGTGCAAAATGGGCCTTAGTGCTATATCAAGTTACGGAAGTTCCATGTTTCCCAAAGGTTATAAACAATCCATTTAAAATTAGTCAAAGACAACAGAATCCAGTTACCAGCAGATTAAAATATAATACAAGTTTAACACGATCTCAGTGTATTATGCTGGCCCGCCTAAGAGTGGGGAAATGCATTTTTAACTCCAAGCACTACTTTGATAAAACTGATCCGCCGAAATGTAGCAACTGTGATGAAACGCTTACAATAGCTCATATTTTGTTTTAACTCATATTGTTACCTTTATTAATATTTCATTTTTGTAATTAATAAGAAGACGAGCACATATGGTCTGGTTACCGGCACCATTTTGTATATACTCTATGAATTTATTTGTAAAGTATATTATATATAAATAAATAAATAAATAAATATTCATATTTGCGACCTATAGTTTGATTACAAGGTTTACATGGACACACAGACAGACGGAAAGTGATTCTGAGTCGATCGGTATAATAAAAGATGGGTCTAGGTCAAATATTTTTGGTAGTTACAACAGCAGCACAAAGTCATTATACCCAAACCACATAGTGGTATAGGGTATAAAAAGATAAACGAAAAAAAAGGATTTTTTCAGGTGTTGACGAACATTTGGAAACTTTTTGAGTTGATTAAAGCAATAAAAATAGAAGATTGTATGAAAGAAATTTAAATAATTATAGGTAGTTACAGACTTTTTCTTTTAAAATTTTCAATGTTTTAATCTTATAATTAATTATTATAAAATAATTGCAAGAATACAGCTTTGAAGCGTTAAAGAACAGAATAATAGATGATTTTGATGCTGGTCTTAAGCAATATTCGATAAATATAACCATAATTTAAAAATTTGTCAAGAAACATCGTGAAAGAGGTACGGCGACGAATCGACATTTAAGTGGCAGTTCCCGAAAAACGAGTAAATGCCTTGACAATTGAATAGCAAGATTCTAAAAAAGAGGTCGAACTTTAACCGACGATTAATTGAGGCTGATCAGAAAAATTGCCTGGCTCGCATAAATTTTGCTGAAGAACATATGAAGAATGTGAAGACGGAATTGGAATACTGTTCTCTTTTCAGATGAGTCCAAGTTTAATTGAAGAGGCATTGATGGAAGAACGTTTGCGCGACGACTAAAGGAAATTAAAACTGTTAATTTTGGCGGTGGCAATAACACGGCACGGGGTTGCTTTTCGGACCATGGAATGGGTCCAATTCATGTAGTAAAAGATACTCTAACTGGAATTGGATACAGGCAAATTCTCAATCCCGAAATGTATTCATATGCGTAGGAATTGATGCTCCTGGTCTTGAAGTTCCAACATGACAATGACCCAAATCACACATTCAAAGTTTTAAACGAATGGCTACAATCTAATGCACTGAGTTTTTCGGCCATGTCAATCACCAGATATCGATCTGATAGAAACTCTATGGGAAATTTCAGATCGAAAAATAGCGATACGAAATTAAACAATCAAGACAGATCTCATAGAGGCAGTTAGTTCAGAGTGGCGAAAAAAATTTTTTTTTTCAATTTTTTCAATTCCATTTATTGTAATATTAAAAGCCACATTTGGCCAATGATACTAATACTAATATATGAATATTAATACTAGTACTAAATATTACGGAGTATAGCATATACATATGTACATAATTCAAAAATTATTACTAAAGTATAACAATTAAAAATTTAACACTATGGCCAAAAAAAAAAAAATAAAATAAAATATTTACAAAAATAAAAACAACGAGTCCATGTTAGCGAAAAAACTGTTTACCACATATAATTCCCTTTAAATAATTCTATCAATTGCGTACTAATTATGTATCATATGGATTCACAAATATGTGAGAAAATTTTGTTCTTGAAAACTTTCTTAGAATCTGCAAAAACCCTCACATGGCTAGGTAGCTTGTTCCAAAGACGGGACATTCTAACTAGAAACGACCGTTCATACAAAGAAGTTAATATACGCGGTATTATAATTTGGATATTTCTTCTCGATCTCGAAAAACTAAACGTATTACGCAAGTTAACCGGTGAGGAATCAATAATAAATCTATAAAAGAACCATAACAATCTGAACTCTACAAATTTCTTGAATGTACAACCCAAAAATCGAATAATATATGGAGTTATATGCTCCCTTCTTCTAACATTAAAAACAAAACGAGCAAACATATTGAGTAGTTTTTCCAATCTAGAAAAACATGTAGAAGTAGTACCAGATGTCACCTCAATACAATAACACAATTGTGATGATAGGAGCGCCAAAGCCACATCTCTCTTAATATGAAGGGGTATATAAACATCTACATTAAATAACTTACGTATAATATTAATAATTTTTGGTGTTAATACATTAATATGTTTCTCAAAACTGAGTTTTTCATCAATTATGACTCCCAGGCACCTCAGATTATCAACGAAATTAAGTACAATACCATTAATACGAATATTGAAATCAAAGCTTTGAGTATTTCCAAAAACCATACACTTGGTCTTTGCCAAATTAATATCAAAATGGTTTGCAGACATCCATGTTGATACGTTCAGAAGACTGAAATTTGTTACAGCTTCAAGAACATCTAAGAATTGTTTATCGTAGTTGAAGAGCAATTGAACATCATCCGCAAAAATATAGGGTCTACATCCTTGAGTATCAATCATAACTTCGTTCAAATCATTTAAGTATAACACAAATAATAGAGGACCAATAATCGAACCCTGCGGCACACCACATGTAACCCTGCGGATGTCACTCACAAGAGAAACTAAAAGAGACGTAGTGCTGTATCCCTTTCTATAGGCATACTGGCTGTCAAAAATCAGATTCTCCCTGCTTAAATATTGAACCATTTTTGACTTAAGTAAGTGCTCAATAACTTTAGAGACAACAGGCAGTATACTTATAGGTCTTAAATTACAATGCATGTCATCAATAATTTAATTGACTCCATGCCTCGGCGTTTTATGAAGCAGTACTAAAAAATAATAGATACCCAACAAAATGTTGAAACCAACAATAAAGAGAAGGATTTTAATTATTTTATAGTAAAGACTTCCAATCTTTTGTCAACAGACAAAAAAGCATACTTTTACATTCTGTTATTTTTTTTATGAAGTTAACCCATTTGGCGCCTCTGTACCCAATTGAGTACATCTAGAAAAAGGAAGCCAGCTATTAGACTTTAAAAGTAATAATGGTTTTTTGTGTATTAGTTAAAAAATGACAAATGTAGAATTTAAAAAAGAAAGAGAATTGCAACTATATCGATGACAACTGTCATAGAACGAGCTTTGAACTTATAGTATCCTCAACCAAAAAAAGTATGTCCGTCCTTTTATTATTTCTTTCTGTTTTCGTAAATTTTTTTTTTTTATTTTACATATGCAATTTTATAGTGTACATTCTCCTTTATAAAATAAATTATGAATAAGTCGATTCCAGTTTATAATCAAAAACATTTTTTTGTTTGGAATACCACTGTACTTAAGGTGTGTTTACACTATGTGTATTTTCCATATGTAAATTCAGTTTTACGAACCATACGTAATTCCGTGTGTGTGTCAAAATTAGCGTTTTACATACGATTCATAATTTTTGCGTTCAAACGTACATATGTATTTCCGTATGCCATAACCTCTAAATGTAAACAACAGCTGATTTAATTTGTGAATTTAGAAAAATTTATTGTTAAAAATAAAGTTATATGTTTTATATATTTTTTAATTGTTAATATTAAACAATTTATTTTTCTTTCAATATTAATCTTTATAATTTACTCTTTTTTTCTTTCGCCACAAGCAGTGTTGTATTTTCATATGTTTGTCTTGCCAAAATAGAACCTGCTTTAATTGAAAAATTTACATATGTCTTGCAAAATGTGTTGTACATAAACAATATTTGAAAGGATTCACACTATGTGTACAAATTACACGTGCTAAAAAACTAAGAAAAACACAAGCAAAACACGTAGTGTGAACGCAGCTTTAGTTGGGTACAGCGGCGGAATCCATATAAAAATTGTGGCAACACTATCGTTGTATCACATGCAGAAATACACAAGCATATTTGCAAACGTATTTATATAAAAAGGGAAATTCCAAAATAAGAAACTATTATGACTTGTTTAAATAATCTTTACAATTGTTTTAGTGTAGTAAGAGATCTTTATTAGATCACGTGTATAAAAGTATCGCGTGCACAATTTGAAGTTTTTTTATACTTGTTATTTACGATGAATTCCAAACGTTTTAAAGTTTCTAACGCTTTCAAGGGCTTAGAAGAAGCAGTAAACTCGATTTTAGAAGATGGTGATGGTGATCAGGAGTATGACTTTGCAATAATACCACCAGAACCGAGCGTGGTAACAGATGAGGAAGAAGGTGCCGACGAGAACATGGTTGGTGACTCTTTGCCGCAAGACATGCCTGGTGCTATAGAGATGTGAGGAAAACGATAGCAGTGATGATGAACCATTAGCCGATAAGGTCAAGAGAAGTTGCCGTCAAGAACCAATATGGCGCAAGTGTTTACCAACGTACTCTTCAATAGGTCGGGAGATCCCTGATATGCTAGACAGACAAGAAGATGTAAAGAATCAGCTTCATGGTTTTACCCCAGTACAAATATTTGAGAAAATCTTTGACGATGAAGTTATAAACTTGATTATATCAAACTCATATTTATATGCCAATCAAAATAACAGGCATAACTTTCAATTGGACTCTACCGACTTGAAAAAGTTTATAGGTATATTGATATTGTATGGGTATCACAAATTACTCAGATATCAAAATCAATGACCAGACAAAGATATAGAGATATAAAAAAGAATATCATCTATCTTGTGAATAATGACGAAGCTGGTACTAGCAGGGACAAAATGTTTAAAGTTCGTCCACTAGCTGATGTTGTAATGAAAAAATTCTTTCGGGTATACTATACGAGCATATTTCAATTGATGAGTCCATGGTAAAATATTGTGGTCATCATCCCGCTAAATAGTTTATCAGAAGAAAACCAGTGCGGTTTGGCTTTAAAAACTGGGTAGTAGCTAGTTCCACGGGATATTGCTATACTTTTGATTTTTATTGCGGAAAATTCAATGAAAATTCCACTGACCCCTTAGGATCAAGAGTAGTTAAAAAATTACTTCAGAAGATGTAGACTGACCCAGCAAAGCACGAAGTATTTTTCGATAATTTTTTTACGAGCTATAACCTTTTAGTGGAACTCAAAATAGAAGGATATCGTGCCACGGGAAAATAGAACCAAAAAATGTCCTATCAAAAGCACAAATGAAATTAAAAAGGAAGATCGTGCCTCGTTCGATTACAGGTTTGATAAACAAAATGAAATACTGATGGTTAAATGGAAAGATAACAGCATCTGTACTATGGCAACAAACTATGACGCAATTAAGCCGTTAGGTATTGTAAAACGTTGGTCTCAACGTCAAAAAATTGATGTTAGTATTGCAAAAGTTTTTCAGACTTACAACAAATATATGGGTGAAGTAGATGAATTGGATCAGTCTATTTCATTTTACAGGATTGGAATTCGCGGTAAAAAATGATGGTGGGTACTTTTTACCTACATAATAGATATGGCTATTGCAAACGCCTGGCGGTTACACGTAATGAGTCGTAGTGACAGCATGGATCAGCTTTTATTCCGTCGCTCTATTGCTAGGTACTAAAGGGTGTCCCAACAAGAACGCAATTTTTAAATCTGGCAACATTCGAAATGTCATTGTTTGACATTTGAACAATTGTTATTGTTTGCTAGTAGAAGGTACGAGGTTAGTAAAAATGGAGTGCTGCACGAATGAACAACGCATTCTCATTGTGAAATTGCTTTACCAAAATGGTGAAAGTTTTGCGGCTACAGTTCGCAAATTGCGATCAATTTGGGGTCACAATAATGCTCCAAAAGAGTCAACTGTAAAGAGATTAATGGATAAATTTGCCGAAACTTGGTCTGTTAGTGATGTAAAGACAACAACGCGCCATCGACCAGGTCGATCGACCGAAAATGTCGCAGCTGTACGTGATGATGTCGCTCAAACTCCATCCACCTCAATTCGACACCGAGCTCAGCAAATTGGTGTCTCCAAATCCACTATGCAGCGAATTTTGACGAAAGATTTCCATCTTCATGCATACAAAGTTCAATTGACTCAGGAACTGAAGCCAGCTGACCATGGACAGCGAAGGGAGTTCGTTAATTGGGTATTGGAGAGACAACATGAAAATGCTGATTTTGCCGCTAAAATCATCTTCAGTGACGAGGCCCATTTCCATCTTGATGGCTTCGTCAATAGGCAGAATTGTCGCATTTGGGGTGAGGAAAATCCTCGAGTGATTCACGAGAAGCAAATGCATCCTCAACGTGTCACTGTGTGGTGTGGTTTTTGGGCTGGAGGAATCATTGGACCTATTTTTTATGAAAATGAGGCAGGTCAAGCGCAAACAATCAATGGTGTTCGGTATCATGAAATGATAACCAGTTTTTTCTTGCCTCGAATTGAAGAAACGAATGTGGAGGGCATGTGGTTCCAACAAGACGGCGCCACATGTCATACAGCCAGAGAAACAATTCAATTGCTCATCAGTCATTTACCGGTCGTGTTATTTCGCGTTTTTGAGATCAGAATTGGCCGCCTAGATCGTGCGATTTAACTCCATTAGATTTTTTTCTTTGGGGTTTTTTGAAGTCGATGGTTTACGCGAATAAGCCGACGACGACTCAAGCCTTAAAAGAGGAAATTGGACGCTGCATTAATGAAATACCGCAGCATTTATGCAAAACGGTCATTGAAAATTTCATTAAAAGATTGCGTGCATGCCATACATAACCTCATTCTGTCTACTTTACGATATAATAAAGTTTCACGATTTTTTTTAAAACATCTGTTTTATTTAAAATTTAAAAATTGCGTTCTTGTTGGGACACCCTTTACTTACGCCAAAATAATCAAAGTATTACCACCCTAAAAAAATGGAAAAATCATTAAGATGTGTAGTATGTCATGCAAGAGTTCGCTGGCAATGTAAAAAATGTTTAAAAACATTATGTGTCGAAAAACCATGTTTCGAAAAATTTCACCTATAAGTCGCCTAAAGAATTGTTTTCAGTTTTTTCTTTTATTTATTTCTATTTAGTTTCCAAAGAATAGAAAAATAAACGTTTCGGAAAAATATCACTGCTAGTTTCATTTTGGCGGTTAATGGATTAAGTTATTTTATGTTAATATTTTTCTTAAAAGAAAATAAAACAGAAATTTTTAAATGATCCAATTTTTTGGTATCTATTAATATATTTTGTTAAAAGTTTCCATTGTATTGTCACTCACTCTATATATATATACATATTTTACCAAAAACAAACTAAAAAAACTAATTTTATTCAAAGCAATGATAGCAATGAATTTTTTCAATATTTCGAGTTCATTTTTCAAATGCTGCTCATACTAGCTCTAACTACTTTGTAAAACAAAAGAAAAACTTATTTTTCTTCACAAGTCTTAGAAATATTTAGGAAGGATTAGTTAATTAATACATATATTACTCCATTTTCGACAACTCTCTGCAATCTACTGGGAATACTAGTAATCAGTTTTTTGACATGTTTTCGGTGAAAAATCCGAATATGAAAGATCATGTAAAACCTTGCACAAAATATTGAAAATAGTGTAAAAGTATTTTCATTATATCCAAAATACGAGAAAAAGAAAGAAACTCATGGCATAGATCATTTATGTAGCAAAAAAAAAACCCTTTAAATTTGGAATGTTCTTCCATTGTTCATCGTCGGCTCTAAATGATATATGAAGATTAATTATTAATTGGAAAGAAACATTTACTTAGCAGAAAAGTGTCCAAAATGAAGGCGGATGGATATACACTGTACTAGTCCCGCTTAAATATTTATGAGATTCGTTAAAGGTACTATCACACGATGTGTTTTTATAACCTATACCCACTATGTGGTTTGGGTATAATGACTTTGTGCTGCTATTTGTAACTACCAAAAATATTTGACCTACACCCATCTTTTATTATACCGATCGAATCAGAATCACTAACTGATTCGATTTACCGATGTCCGTCCGTCCGTCCGTCTGTATGTCCATGTAAACCTTGTAATCAAACTGCAGGTCGCAAATATGAATATACATATTTTGATGAAATTTGGTATATATATATTCAGACCTAGTCCCCATACAAATGACCCCTATGAAATCGACATAAATTGCCATAAGATCCAAATTATCATATATATCTCAGTCAAATTGGGTTTGTATGTGTTTATTATATCCATTAATCAGTAGTCCAAAAATAATCCCTGTAGGACAATTCTTAGTCATAGGCCCGATAGAGAGCTGCTTCCCGATCGTCACTTAAATCTATCAAAAACAAAAATATTGCACAGATTTTTCTCAAATTTGGTTTGTATATATTTTTTCAAAATATAAGTGACTACCAAATATGGTCAGGATCGGGTTATTTTTCGACTTAGTCCCCATATAAATATAGCACCCGATATATTTGCAGCCAAAAAAATTAATAACAATGCCACTTAAATTTGGTTTATGCTTATTTTCTATGTCGAATTAGTTGGACCGAAGAGATAGGGTCTCTAAACCATGGTATAGGGTATCGTATAGTCGGTCTAGACCGACTATAATTTTCTTACTTGTTTACATATGTACTGTCAAATTTTCCCACAGCAAAAGTTGTACACATAGTGTGATACATATGTATGAAACATTGTTTATGTACAATTCATGAGGAAAGTCACATGTACATTTTTCAATTAGAACAGGTTGTATTTTGGCGTGATAAACATATGAAAATACAACACTGCTTGTGGCAAAAAAAAAAAAAAAAACGGAGTAAATTATAAAGATTAATATTGAAAGAAAAATAAATTGTTTAATATATATAACATTATTTTTTAACAATAAATTTTTGTAAATTCAGAAATTAATCAACTGTTGTTTTCATTTAGAGAGTATGTCATACGGAAATACATATGCACGTGTGATAGCAAAAATTATGAACCGTATGTAAAACGATAATTTTGACAGACATACGGATTTACATATGGTGACAGTTCATATGTAAAAAACACATAATCTTAAGGGAGGGTATTTCAAGTAAATCGGAGCAAAACTTAAGACGATACAGCGTTTCCAGCGACCGGCCTCATGCGGTATATCGTACATACAGTATGTGGAAAAAATAAGTTTCCAAAGAATATTTATAGATTAAAACGTTTGAAACTTCTTTTTTTTTTTGTAGTATTTTTAAAAATTCTTTGTATTTACTGTACGTTTTTAACTTCAGCAGTAATAATAAATAAAAATATTAACAAAAATTATATATTCATTGTAGTCAGATAAAAAAACTTAAAAGAATTCAAAGAAAATAGTAGAAAAAATTTGTTTCCATCTCGCTTAGTAACTGCAGTGACCTCCATTTCGGAGAGACATTTTAGCAAGGCGGACTTGCATAGTGGCTACGAACTTTAGGCACTCTGCTGGACTAATATTTTTCCAGTTCGAAACAATGCAATCTTTAAGTTGGCTAAGGTTTTGAGGGGCCGCCTCAGCAAACCGAATTTTAAGTATAGCCCAAGCGTTCTCGATGGGAGAAAGGTCTGGACTTTGGGGTGGCCACTTTAAAATAGGAACATTTCTATCAGCAAGGTATTCCACCATCCTTTTCGCTGTATGTATAGGAGCATTATCCTGCTGGAATATGAAATGTTCACCTATTAAGCGATTCCCCTCAGGTATAGCTGTTTGCTCCAGAGTTCTCATATTCACAGCAGCATTTATTTTTCCTTCTTATACGATGATTTCACCAGTACCTTTGGCAGAAAAGCAGCCTCACACCATCAAACCTCTCTCTACCGCTTTTACAGTTGGAACGGTACACTTATATGATAGTTCGTCACCTGCCTTACGCCAAACGTGTATCATACCATGAGAGTATTTCAGTCTTATCATTGATTCGTCAGTCCATAAAATGTTTTACCAAAATTCTTTGGGCTTTAAAACGCATTCATAAAACAGCATTCTTTTGGTCTTATTTACTTTGCTAACGTAGGCAATTTTACGAGCTACGCGTCCATGTTTGCCACATTCTCTTAGCCTGTTACGAATGGCGAATACTGACGGGGCAATTCCTGGTCTGTTTCTAGCACAAACTCTGTGTTCATTCTCGAAGGCCACAATCACTTTACGAACTGGTGTATGCGATTTGCCAAATTTTTGGCCAATATATCGAAAGTTGTGGCCATCTTTATAATAACTAATAATTACTTTTCGTTCCTCAGTTGTCAATTGTTTGAATTTACCCATTTTATTTTGCAAAATTAAATTATTTCCTATTAAATTAAAGGGTTAATTTCAATATTATGAAAAAAGTAATCAAAATTAATAAAATGGTAGAGAAATTTACCTTTAACGTATTTATTTGTATGCAAAATTAATTAAATTTATTAAAAATAGTTAAAATATCAAGATTTTATTGTTACTGTGCAATGTTTCACTACTTGATTGCTTATGGAAACTTACTTTTTCAATGTACGCATTATTTGTTTCAGTGAAACTGGTATTACCGTTATTTCTATTGAAACCGTTATTTCTTTCAAACTTCTCCAATAAGAACAATAGTATAAGTAGTTTTTAATATGAGAATGGTATGTGTCAATTCATAAGCTTTAGGAAGCTCACAGTTCACCAATTTAAATATATGACATTGGAAACTTATTTTTTCTACATACTGTATGTACATATATAAATCTTATATATTAAAAGAATTTATGAATAAACTTTGCATTAAAGATTTTTTTCAATATTTTTCTTCTCTCAAACCTCTATAACATATATTTCCTCGTTGGGTTTGAGGAAAGTTATGCGTGGACAATCAACTTTACTTTTACTGTACGTTAACTTCTCTTGGCATATTTTGGCATTACTGTACGTTAACTTCTCTTGGCAAATTTTGGTATTATATTATAAAAATTTATATAATGTAATATAATGCTGCGGAGCAGCAGGGGTCCTCTAGTCAGTTTTTAAAAGAATTTAAATCGATTTTCTCGCAAATAAATGTCCGAAGTCCGTGAACATCATAACTCAAAATCTTCTTGACCGATTCTTTTGAAATTTTACACACTATATCTACACATAACTCATACCCGAAATTTTATAGCAAAAATCGTGTTTTTCACTTCAAAATGCTGGAAAAAAAATGAAAAACTCTTCGTCACTACCTCAGGAAACATGTCACCTTTTAAAAGCACTTTGATTTTTTTATTTCACATGATCCGGTAACGAGTTATGATTAGGGTGTCCGTTATTTCTTAAAGTGGAAATATTTATTGTCTCGCCCCTCGAAAAGTTGAGGCTTGATGCAAAAATGACTCTCCAAAAATTTCACGCCCCTGGGGCCACACCTTCCCGGCCCGACTTGCGTTTGAAAATTTCAAGTGTGTTTATATGGGGAAATATGACTTTTTTTCAGATTTTACGAAAAGTTCGTCCTATAGTTTAATTATTTCGACAAGTTGTTATATAATTCGGGATCAGTATTAAATTATCCTTTCAAAAAGCTATAAACCTAAATCGTATGAAACCTCGCCAAGAAATAGCAAATGCCCCAGACCACTTTTGCGCCAAAAAAAAAAACTAGGTCATGAAATTTGATGGCATTTTTTTCATACTTATAAGTACTCAGATATGAAGTATTGTTTTATTACCACGTTGTTAACCTATTGCGCATTGAGACCGAAAATGGGAATTTTTTTGATAAAATTTTGAAAACTCCTTTTATTTATGTTATTTATTTATTTATTTATTTAATTTATTAAACTAACCGAGCCCTTTGGGCCATATACGGTTAGTGAGCTAACAAACAGATATCTTAAGTACTATTATAAAAAATTATTATAAAAAAATTATAATTATAATTATAAAAGAAAAAAAAAGTTATTACAAGAAAGTTATTACACGAATCTTATAGCTTATAAACAAAGAATTCATTTAACAAGATGAGATGTATAGGAATTATTGAAATTGAAAATTCCGAATCAAAAATAATATGGTATGATTGCAAAGGAAAGGAGGAACAAAAAATGTCATATCCTTTCTTAATGAAAAAGGTAAATAAATAAATCACTTTAACAAATTAATGGCCACATAATTTAAACATTATTAAGGCGAGCAACAAGTTTGTTTCTAAATACATTTGCCGAAAAAGAAAATGACCTGAGTTCCAAATTCTCGAAACTCTTACCTGAAAAGAGAATTCAAGAAGGGAGATTCTTATACGTAATTAATTGAGGATTCCGAGTAGAACGTGAAAAAATGAATAGTTGAAATAAATATTCAGGACAATTGGATTTGAAAACTTTATAAAAGTGCAATAGAATTCGAATATTTAAAAACTTCCTAAAACTACACCCCAAAAAATCCACAACATAATTGGAAATGGGTACACGAACCTTTAAACGATATACGAAGCGAACTATTTTATTAAGCAGAAGGTTATATTTCCGAAACTCCCTACCTTTAGATCCCGTAAATACTTCAGCACAGTAAAGAATATTTGACATAAATAGTGCATGTGCGATACTTTTCCTAAAATGGAGTTCACTTTTGAAGACAACCAATTAATATGGCGGTGAAAACGAAGATTAGAATCTATTAAGATTCCAAGACATTTCATAGACTCAACTAATTCAACAGGATCACGATTAATCATAATCGAGATATTAACTTTCGAAAAATTGGATTTAAAAATCATTGCCTTAGTCTTAGAAGTATTGATGCAAAGGTTCGAACTAGAAACCCACTCAGCAACGTCAGACAACAACACATTTATTACCCTCTCAAGCACATCAATAAATTGACGTTCTGAAGAAAAAATAGCTGAATATCATCAGCATAGACATAAGCTTCACAAGGAAACCCTTCAATGATTGAAAAAAGATCATTAATATATAACATAAACAGTAAGGGCCCTATAACAGACCCTTGCGGAACCCCACTTGTTACAACCAACCAATCAGAATCAAAATATTTGAGAAGTGTGAACTGACGTCTACTGGTCAAATATGAAAAGATTAATTGACATGACATTCAAGAAAATCCCAAAAAATTACAAAGCTTTCGAATTCAAATTGAATGACTTACACGATCAAAGGCTTTAGATAAATCAATCGATAATAAAACTCCGACGTGATAATTATCAACAATTCTTCTAATAGAATCAGTAAGACCCAATAAAAGAGAAGGGGTGTTGTAACCCCTACGAAACCCCGATTGATAAGAATTTATTAAACAGTTTTCATCTAAGTATTTCATCATTTGCACCTTCATAACATGCTCCACTATCTTTGAAAGAATGGGAACAATAGAAATTGGTCTAAAATCATATTTTTGCCAATAGGCACAACTTTGGCCACTTTCCACCCTTCTGGAAAGACAAAATATGTAAGAATGTTGTTTATAAAATACAAAAATTGGAAATATAAACTTAACGAATTTAAGCTGCACTCCATCGGGACCACTAGCATTAGATTTAATACTACCCAAAGCAACACAAAGTTCATTGTAATTAATACATCGAAAAGTAAAACCATATTCACTAAAATTTAAATTACTATTAAAAGGATCAAAAGTATCAACTGTTCTATAAGATAAAAACTTCCTATTAAGTTCGTCCGGGTCATATTCTTCGAAAGGATCAGACACTTCATTGGATCTAAAAGCCTTCCACATAGCTCTAGCGTTCATGTTCCTAAATTTATTGGTATAAAAATTTCTCCTGGCATTGCGTATAATAGTTTTACTTTTATTTCTCGTCTTACAATAAATTCTCCAATTATCTCGTGCTTTATATGCTACATCCCTTAGCGAGAGATGGAATTTAATTTTTGATGAATTAAACCAATCATGTTTAACTACCCGAACTCTAACTCTCTTAATAGGGACATTACAATGCAAAGAATTAACACACTCCATCAAACATAAAAGCTGACTTTCAACATCCGGGTTACTATAGAACTCCGCAAAATCAAAGTGATGAACTTGGTTTTCCAAAACAGAAAAATTAACATTATTGTAATCCCTATATTCAATAAATTCATCTACCCGAGGTACCAAAAGAGAAACACTCATAAAAATAAAAGAATGACGTGATATGGAGGGGCACTGCATCTGAGAAGACATCATCACATAAATGGAAGGGCTTTTAAGAAAATAGTCTAGCAAAGAAGTAGACGTATTTGAAACATCCAAATGAGTCGGTACACTATTATGAACACAAGTAAGACCTAATCTCTGGCATACAGAATAAACGAAATGAGAATTTCAAATATTAAATAAATTTAAGTTGAAATCCCCCATAATTACAATGTCAGAATAATTTACTAGAAGCTCACCTAATCGCTCTTCCATTATATCCACATTAATAGATTCCCTATGCGGAAGATATACCACACCAACCAGAAGCTTCGAATATTGAGTTTTTGTTTCAATAATAATAGACTCAAAATTAAAGTAGTCTTCAGATCTAAAGACAACCTTAGCTTTAATTTTTGTAGAAACATATATACCCACCCCACCTCCCCTACCCGTTTGTCTATCATTCCTATAGAACGAATAACCCGGAACAGCAACTGCATTCGAGGATATGTGCGATCGCAGCCACGTCTCACTAACTCCAATAAAATCCAGAAAACAACCACTCAGAATATGCGTTATCTCATCAATTTTAGTCGATGAAGCCGTTGCAAAACTTTGACAGTTAAAGTGACATATTTTCACACCATTTACTACATTTCCGAAAGCTGTACGCAAAAAAGAGTTGTCGTGTACAACCGGACCTAGATTCAGATTTACAGCCATAATTAAAAATTAAATTAAAGTTAACAATTTGATATTAACAATATGTGAAAAATATATTAATATAAAAGTATAAAAAAACATTTTGCAGCTGCAAATTAATAAAGAAAATCATAAAATAAACTATACAAAGATAAATAAATTCATATTGAATAGCTGTACAAAAGTTTTTCCTGATAGTAAAATTATATCCGCATATTAGAAGAGTTTGCACTATCAGCTTCACTGAGAAAATTGACACACTGCTGAAAATCCCAAACTTTAACCGATTTATCCTTGAAAGTTATTCTGACCATGAGAGTATCCGCATTTATGTGAGAAAATTTAAGAATTCTTCCTTTGCTTCTTAAGTCTCTACATACATTAACAAGTTTAGTAGCATTTGGTGTAAGGTGATCACTTAGAAGAATGCGTCCCATTATCCCCACGTTATTGTCTGCGTTATCGACAACATCTTTCAAATAAATAAATTTACCATCTGAATTAAATTTAAAATAATTTGCCATCATTTATCCCGAAGGTAAATAGAGTTAAGTTTCACTAAAATCTTTCTCCCACCAGCAATATAGCAACAATGTTGAATATCGGCCTGTTGAAGGGGGGCATTATAAAATGCAGCGATTTTCATAACTGGTTCCCGCAGATTTTTAATAGGCTTTGGGAAGCCCACTTACAAGAATGTCACTTCGGTTTAAACGTCTTTGCAGTACATTATTAAAAGCTGACAATTCTTTAATTCTATCATCCGCGGCACTTTGTATATTTTTAAAATTTTTAACATATTGTTGACAATCTTTAACATCAGATTGGACCAAGTTTAAATCAGCAGACAAATCACTACGCACCTTTTCTACCATCTGATTAACTCTTTCACCATGTTATGCATTTGTTGTCCGATTTGTTTTTTTTTTGTTTTTCAAATTGCTGGTTCATTTTGACACAAATATCCTCAAAGCCCAATTTAATTTGCTTTTCAATGCTGCATGCATCTGGATCACTCACATTCTTTGGACTTATACTGCACTGGTCACAGGAGTATTTGAAAATTTTATTTTTCGATAAGATCTCAATCTGATCATCAGAAACATCCACACAAGAAGGGTGAAAATAGTTTCCACAATCACCACAACTAATACTCGTTTTGGTTTTTAAGACATGCTTTGTACATACTGGACAGTGATATTCTTTAATTCTTGGAGCCATTAATATGTTAAGTATCAAAATGGAGGTTTATTCTATTAACAATATGCTAAAAAGCATCGTGTTTATAGACCCAGATTATTTGTGCTAATATCCAGGATAACTTAAACTTTTCCAGAGAATATAATACCAACTTAAAACACAAACTTAAATTTGTAATATTCGATATATAGAACAACTTTTAACAATTTATTATAATTTTCCTTAATAAAATTCACAGCAGCGAAAATAAATTATCTATAATTAAAAAATTTTCTTAAACAAAATTTAAAAAAATGGATCTAGCACTTTAAGGTTTTGTTAAATATATGTTAGAGATTGACTGTGTGAATTTTTATGTAAATCCCTATGCCATAATTTTTTTGACAAGGATTTTATTTTTGCGGATTTCGAGAAAAATGAGATTTTTGTGAAATGTTTAGTAAATGTACTCTTTCTAAATACTTTGTATCAAAAATTCATCACTTTTCTACTTTTAAATGTTATATTTTATCTCAATAGCCTAGGGTTTCGGAAAAAAATAATATGACCTCATTAACCCTTTTGTAATTGGGGTCTTATATGACCCCAAGCTAAGACAATTTATTAAAAAAAAACAAATATTTTGTAAGTGCTGTTGAATTTGTAGATGTGACGCTTCAAATATAATAACCAGATGTGGAAGTCTTAAATGCTAAAAATTTGGAATAAATCGAACAACGCTAACCTATTCCTTGCCATATTCCTTGTCATATTTAAAAAAAGTAAATACCTTAAAATAATGTATTTTTCTAGTAAACTAGATGAAACCTTTACTATTGGTTGGAAATTAAAATTCCGCTATATTTTGCGAATACTTACCCTTATATACTCCTGAGGTTAATGTAATGTACCAAACTCCTTAATTACTTCTGTTTTATTTTTACCATTGTATATTAATAAAATAATATTTTTCAATTGATCATTTCGACCCTCATATTTAACCCAAGCCAATAAAAGACAATTTATTCCCAAAATTCAAATATTTTGTTGGATAAAAACAATTTATTTGAAGGTATTTATTTTTTTTTAAATATGACAAAATTCAAAGTTTGGCCCCGGCAAGGAATGGATTAACGTTGTTCGATTTATTCCAAATTTTTAGCGCGGAAGAAGTGCACATTTGGCTATTATATTTTAAGCGTCACATATAAAAATTCAATAGCACTTACAAAATATTTGGATTTTTTTTAATAAATTGTCTTTTATTAGCTTGGGGTCATATGTGACCCCAATCCCAAAGGGTTAATTGTCTCATATTATTTTTTTCCGAAACCCTAGGCTATTAAGATAAAATATAGCGTTTAAAAGTAGAGAACTGGTTATCTTTTGTTACAAAATATTGGGATAGAGTACATTTACTGAACATTTCACAAAAATCTCATTTTTCTCGAAATCCGCGAAAATAAAATCCTTGTCAAAAAAAATTCTGGCATAGGGATTTACATAAAAATTCACACAGTCAATCTCTAACATATATTTAACAGAACCTTAAAGTGCCAGATCCATTTTTTTAAATTTTGTTTAAGAAAATTTTTTAAAACTTGGAAAAGGAGTTTTCAAAATTTTATAAAAAAATTTCTCATTTTCGGTCTCAATGCGCAATAGATTAACAACGTGGTAATAAAATAATACTTCATATCTGAGTACTTTTAAGGATAGAGACCAAAAAAAAATTATGGCTATTTCTTGGCGAGGTTTTATTCGATTTCGAAGTTTTATAGCTTTTTGAAAGGATAATTTAATACTGATCCCGAATTATATAACAACTTGTCGGAATAATTAAACTATAGGACGAAATTTTCGTAAAATCTGAAAAAAATTCATATTTTCCCCATATAAACACACTTGAAATTTTCAAACGCAAGTCAGGCCGGGAAGGCGTGGTCCCAGGGGCGTGAAATTTTTGGAGAGTCATTTTTGCATCAAGCCTCAACTTGTTGAGGGGTGAGACTTAAACATTTTCATAAGAAAAAATTGCCCATACAAATAACGGACACCCTAGTTATGATGTTCACCGCAAAACAACAACGTCTCCGGAGATTCGCTATCACGGTCTTATTTATTAAAATTTTTTATTGAAAAATTTTTCAAAGATTCTTCAAATGTTATACTATAACGTGTATATGAAATAAATAATCCAACATTATTCATATCTTCAAAAAAATAATTATGAAAATACGACTTTTTTTAAACTTTTAAAACCTTTAAAACCCTTAAGATATATGTACATAATTGCTGAAATTTTTTCAATGAATTTATTATTATTTATTTAAAGTAATTAGTTCATTTTATTGCTTTGAATATTCCCCCGAAAATTTTAAAAATTTCTTACGTTTATAAAATTAAATTAAAATAATTCACATTTTTATTAAGTTCATACGTATAAGGCCCCAGAACAACCCAAACTTACGTATATACATATGGTGGCATCAGTTTGAAAAAATTAAAAGTGACACCTTATAAAACATATGTTTTAGGTTTCAAGTCGTCACGTTGTTTAGTATTGCCTTTGAGGCATCAAAAGTAAACGATCTCAGTGAATTTGTAAACATGGAACAATATTTACATTTGGAAGTCAAAGTCTAACCAATATTCAATCCGAGCTAGACTCTACTCTGGGGAAGTCTGATTCTTTGATTACGACTATAAAATATTGAGAGGCAGAGCTTAAACGAGGCCGTGCGAGCTGTCAAGACGAACACCATAGGGGTCAACCAATTGCAGTGGCTATCCCAGAAACGGTTAAGAAAATCTACGAAATGGTATTGGTTGATCGTCGGCTGAGGAATTTAAAATGTACTATACTACGTCCAATATTGACCGGAAAATTGGAGATGAGAAAGTTGTCCGCCAGATGGGTGTCGCGTTTGCTCACAATAGAACAAAAACAGCGTTGTGAAGATGGTTCAATAGAGTGGCGATGTTTCACTGCGTCATTCGTAACCATGGATAAGACAGGGATCCACCACTTCACACCTGCGAGAACCGTGCCCAAAGAAGGCGAAGACAGTTCCATTTGCAGGCAAGGTTATGGCGTCTGTTCTTGGGATGTGCGTGTGATAATTTTTATCGATTATCTTTAACAGTTCACACATCCACTATTGCAATGACCAAAATTCCAGAAGTTCGAATTGCTTCACCATATTTGCCAGATTTACCTCCCTGGGATTATTTTCTATTTCCAGACTTGAAAAAATGGCCCGGTGGTAAAAGATTTGTTAACAATGAAGAGGTGAAGTCTGCGGTTGATGATAATTTTAAGGAGCTAAACAGCTCTTACCATAAACATGGAAAAGTGTATCGAGCTAAAAGGATATTATGTTGAGAAATAAAGAAAATTGTTCTCAATTTTGGTGTTTTCTTCGTCAGGCCGGGTTTTTCTGGTACCCCCCTCGTATTTTCCTATTTTTTTTAAATGCTTCACTTTTATACATTTTTATACCCTCCACTCCAGTGTGCAGAGGGTATAAAAAAGTTTGTCATTTCGTTTGTAATAATTAGAAAAAAAATTGGACCCCATAAAATATATATATTTGTGATCCTTATAACAACCGGAGTTGATATAGCTATGTCCGTCTGTCCGTCTGTTGAAATCACGATGACGGCATCAATCGGGCAGCTAGGGTGCTCGTTGACATAAAAAATGATTCACTAACATCCTGAGAAGTTTGCTATTTAAAATCGTCAAAATCGGTCAATTAGGGCCCGAGATGTGAATAAAGAACTAAAAAAAGTCTTGAAAAAATATAATTTTCCATGTTGTTCTTGTCACGATCATGCCCTCAATAGGATAGCTAAGGTGATCATTTTTAGTGAGAATGATTCAGCAAATTCATGGGAAGATTTCTATTTCAAAAATCATTAAAATCGGTGGAACAGGTCCAGGGAAATCTCTGAAAAAGTAAAAAATTTATGAAAAATATGATGTTTCTATATTGTTCTTGTTGTTATTCTAAATGTTGTCATAGCTGGACTTGTTGTTATTGTGGTCGTTGTGGTAATAATATAATAAAAAATAACCCTTTGTACATTTTTTATCAACTCTGGTAGAAAAATTTTAAAGTTTCCATTGTTTTGGCATCACTAAAAAAATTTGCTAGATCATTTCTGTCATTTCCACGAGCCTGCCTGCAAAGTTTCAGATCGATTGGGTCACGGGAAAAAAAAATCAATCCAAAATTTTTTGGACAAGCAGACACTACGAGTTAATATAAAGGGAGTAAAAATTCACCAGCATCTAAAGCAAATAATGCTAAAATATGTATGTACCTAGTTGTTAATAAAAAAAAAACAATGTAAATTTAGCAAAAAAAATTTTATATATTAATTTATTTAAAGAGAAACACACAAAAATAACGTTTGATGTTGTATTTTTTGTGTGTAATATTTACATACACATACATACACATTAAATAATACAAATAATATACATATATTCTATATATGTAGTATATCCATAATAACTGCATGTTAGAAATAAATCGGTATATTATATTATTTACATAAAACTCTGCAATATTTTGTTCTGGGGAAAATAAATTTCTTTTGCATTAACAGAGTGTCACTTCATTTTGCTCAGCGTGACTATGCCACAGTAGATGGCGCCACAATTTTTGTTCTAATTAGCTTTGCAATAGTTATTTCTATTTTAACATGAATGTCAATATTTTCAAATAGATATCATACAGAACAATGTTAAGAGTATGCACGGGCTGGTCTTTTATTTCATACGTTTTTTTCATTATTCTTTTACAAATATGAACATAAGTTTGGCATATTAACTTTTTGTTGTCTTTGCAAAATAGAGTTACCGAGTTCATCAATGAGTTTTTTGCTTTCAAAACAGTTCTACATAATTATATAGAATTATTATTCTGCTTTACGTACAAAATATCTGATTGCGATTACATCTAATTTTTAAAAATTGTTTATAATTACTAAAGCAGTATTATTCACATAAATACAAAATTGCGCTTTTTAAATTTTCCATTCAAATTTTAGAAAATATCAATTCTAAAAACTGGAATTGAAATTTCCAATTATAAATTATAAAATATTAATTGAATTTCAGAAAATCATATCAAAACGTCGGAAATAATAATTTTAAATTTAGAAGACATCAATTGCATCAATTTCCAAAAAAAAAAAACACCAAATATGTTTACATTTAAAAAATGTTTACATAAAAAAAAAATATTGGCATTCAGGAGAAATTAATAGCTTTTCAGTAACTTATTTTAACGATGGTCGAATCGTTAAAAAAGAAAAGCAAAATTATTAGTAAAATTTTTAAACGATATTCGCTATTGTTAAAGTCAGCTGTTGTTGTTATCTAAACGACAACCATTTTTGTGTTGTTTATTCAATCGATAAAAACTTAAATTTTTAGGTTGAAATGTCGTCACACATAAATAGAAATCATAAAATCATAAAATAGTGAAATAGTGAAAATATTTTTCTTCTATAAATAAAAAAATTAAATAGCATATTCAATTCATTATTTCATTTTCAAATAAATAAACAGAAATATTAGTAAAAAAAAAATAGAGATATTAAACATAAACATAAAATCATCCTGTCAAACACGAAGTAATTTGTTTTTTCTATTCTTCGTTGTGTTTTTCGCTTATTTTGACAGAGATGCCACTCGTTTACAATTTAAATAAATATAAAAATAGATTTGTCGACTATCGTTAAGATGTATGTACTTAGTGAATCACTTAATACTTAGTGCAAACAACAATAGCTGTCGATATATTTTGCCATTGTCGGATCGTTGAAATTTACAGAATCGGACTACAGAAAACATTAATTTAAATTCAATGAATTTTATAAAACCTCAAATGATATTTAAGAATTGCGACCATAAAAATTGTTACATAAATAAACAATTTTTTCACAATTTTTTTGGATGAATATTTGAAGTTCTTCAGAAAATAAAGATAAATTATTTTATATAAAATTTTTGCGATATTTGGTTTTTTGCGTTTGGCATCCCTAATTTAATTATTTATTATTATAAATTTATTCTCTATGTTTTCCAAATATGCCAATATTTTTTTGAAAAAAAAGTTGAGAGAGCTTTTTTCAGTTATTATTTTGTTACTCCATCCGACCTATATGGCCGCAATGAAGAAATATTTGGCCAGTTAAAAGCCAAAAAAGCACGATTTAATGCATATAGCCACCCTACACAACCATTACCTTTGCAATGGAGGTTAGGGCGAGCTATTTAATTAGCAAAAACTAAATTAAACGAGAAGTTATGTCATATAACCGGAAACGCATGCATATAGGAAATGCATGCATATTTTTCCAATATTTTGTTTACATTTATCATCAATACTCAAACCGAGGTGGAGGGTATCAAAGATTCGGCACAGCCGAATTTAACACTCTTACTTGTTTATAGAGAACTTTGTATGTTTTAATTTCTGGTAAATTCAAATCTTTTGAATGCTAAAAACATTTCGCCTAAAATTATAATCTACTTTTATCATATTAGTAGTAAAATGTCAGATTCAATGACAACAAAAAATTGCCCCGACTGACATCTCGTCATTTTCTATTAGTGACGTTTTCATAACATCTTATAAATTGACAAAAATTCATGTCTTACAAATGGCAACATATTAGAACTGACAACAATCTGAAATTACAATAACAGATATTATTAAATATTTATTTTGGCTTTACTAATATTTAAATATGAAAAGATTGGTTAATTCGGCGTCAAATCGGCTATATACCGCACGCCTTGGACCTCTGAATACGTTTAGTATAAACATACATACACGCTCATGAAGTAAATGGTATAAACACAACTACCACAACAACATCTATCACACAAGAAAGAAAATTTTTAATAACAACTATAACAAGAACAACATAGATAAATAATTTTTTTTTTACATTTTCATTGAAATTTCGCCACCTATTGAACCGACTTTGGTGATTTTAAATAAGAACATGCTCGGGATGATAATGAATTATTTTCATTATAAATAAGTTACGTAGCTGATCTATTGAGGAAGTGATCGTGATTTCCATAGATGGACAGACAGACATAGCTATATCAAATACGTTTGTTGTAAGAATCTGCACTCTGGTGTGCAGGGTATAGACTTATCTTCTAATTACTAAAAAGTCACGTTTAAAATCGATCTTTTAAATTTGAGCTTAGGCCACCTGTTACACTTTTGTTTCTCACTGTTTATGTATTTATTTGATCTAATTTGTATGTTCATTTTTAATTTCTTTTCAGAATGGATTTGCCAACGATTGATTTATTATCAATTTGATATTGAGCATCAAATCAGATATATAAGCAATATCCAAACATTAGGCTAGACATTATAAAAATCGAAAACCGTACCGTTAGATAAACTGAAACGAAGAAGCCGAGGAAGGATTACAAATTTAAAAATCAACCAACAACCACCATCCCAACACATCAAAAGAGGCGGACCAAAATAGTTTTTTTTTTTTTAATATACAAAGCACTTTTTACTTTACAATAACAGCAACAACAACAACAACTTAAGCAGTTCCACAATGAGCACTTTGCTAATCAAACAACAATATCCGTACATCTAAAATCTAATAAATTGTTAATTATAAACTTATATGTATGTTTCAACAAGGAACTAAATTTTATTTAAATGCTGCAAGTTGGAAACGTTATCAACACCTAGACTCTAGCGATAACAAGAACGTTAAACAGAGGACGTCCAATTTGTCCACAACATTCTTCCTAAATTTCCAACATTTGAATAATTTGAAAAAGACAAATCCCAATAGCCAAAAAACGGGTCTTAAAATCGGAAACTTCAAGTATAACGTTAGCAGCGTTAAACAACGCTTAGCGAACGAGGCCGGTTCCAATACCGGCATCGATATTTATAAGTTTAAACGGAAGATGGCCAATACTCTTTCCGTCATGACGAACGTATTGAGAAATGTGGTCAGCAAACAGCGTATTCGCTATAAGGAGAAAGGTTTCAATTTGGATTTGGCCTGTATGTATAAAACATGTTCATGTTTCTCTTTGTTTTTTTTTTCAATTCTCATACTATATTATTTATTATTAGATATTTACAACAACATTATTGCCATGGGTTATCCAGCTGAAAAATATGAAAGCATGTATCGTAATCGTTTAGAAGATGTCTATAAATTTTTAGAAGAAAAACATTGTGATCACTATAAAATTTACAATCTTTGTCTCGAGCGCAGCTATGATATATCAAAGTTTCATGGGGTATGTTATACTTTTAATATACAATAGATTAAGATTCAAATAAGGCACGAACGACATCAATAAGTTTGAATGCTTAAATTTGATGTCTTGCTGTTTAACACATTCATCAAATTCAGTCCTGTGTGCAATGTAGTTCAGTTTTCAATGTAGTTAAGTTATCATCACGTCTTTATATAAAAACAACAATATCTTATATAGTTACGATCATCACTGACTCGCTTGTTCGATGAATGTGTAACGCTGTACTTATTTTAACGAGGAACATGAAATCGCGTCGTTGAACAAAATGGTTCACATATGGCCCCATATGAATTGAAAGATCTAAAAACGTAAAATTTTGGCGGGAAACAAAAAATCGCTCATACATCGAAAACTAAACTTGATTTTCTTGAAAAAAGTGAATTTTCTTAAAAAAGAATTTTCACCATTTTATAAAATATTTTGGTATAAAATAAACAACTTTAATTTTGGTGAAATATCTATTAAGATATTCCAACTTTATCAGAAATAACAAGTCGGTCTAGACCGACTATATGATAACCTATACCATAACGTTTAGAGTAACGGTTATAGAAAATGTATGGCATGTTAATCTCACCAGTGGTTATGCAAAAAAAAAGAAATACGTTAGTTTCTTAGAAAAATTGGTTTGTACACATTTTATTCACTTGAAAGAAAATTTAGTGGTTTCATTGTAGAAGTATTTTTTAGTCAGAAAATCTAAAGAAAAATGTTCCTAAATTTCATTGTAACTTCAAAACCAATCAAGATATCGTTAAACAGTAGACGCAAAACGAATAAATATTGCAATAAAAGAAATTTCGAAAAATGTCACATAACTGATCACGACGGAGCACAGGACCACAGTAGCGTGTTCCTACGTTATATGGACATTTTTTAAATGGCGATTTTAGGGAGAATTTCCTTTCCATACACAACTAATAAATGTTAAGTTTGGGGACGGATAAAGAAAAGTTGCACCGGAAATCGGTGGAAAATTGCAAGTGTGTTTATATACTGCGCGTCATCAGGTTAGCACATGCCCAGGCAAAAGTGGTTTCGGCTAAATTCTAGCCAAACTAAAAGAGCTACAATTTTAAAATTATTGTTGTTTATTGCCGATTTAATTCTCAGTTAAATAAAACAATAACTATTATTTGATATTTTTTTATATTACAGTTAAATTAGCTTGAATTACAAACTCTGGTCTCTTAGGTATATATTCTACCAGCTTACGGCAAAAGTTTGATTCAATATTTTCACAATCTTCCGCAAGAATTCGCTTTAACTGGTTTTGAGGAAATGTGATGTTTTCCTGTTTTTTTTCTATCGAGATAGATCCAAATATTCTTCATTGCAGACAGTTATACAGACTGTTGGAAGTGGTAGTTGTTACTTGGATCCCGATATTCCCTGGATCGGGGCAAATTGATTTTGAAAATGTCTAAATATACTCTCTGATGTATTCTTTCTTCAAAGAAATACAGACATCCCGGACCAGCTGTATAGAAAGACCCCCCCAATCCATCAACGATCCGCCACCGTATTTTAGTGTTGGTTTAACATGTTTTGATAGAAGATCTTTGCTATACGTATGGCTTTCCATCAGATCCATATATGTTAAATTTACTCTCGTCGAAAAATCCCTGAAACATCCCTGGATTTATGTGTTCCTTTTTATTTTTATTTTTTTCTAAGCACTGACATCTTCCCGGCTTTTCTACTGCCCAAGTTAGTCCTATAGATGCTATCTATCAAACTCATATTGATAACATTGACTCGGTGCAAAAACAATTCTTAAAATTCTGTCTTCGCAGTTTAAACTTTAACTCATTAAATTGTATTAAAGCAGACTCTCCCTTGTTAAGCTACCAACCCTAAAACGCCGTTTGCTGAAAGAAATATCATTATCTGCATCTTCTCAAGGCAAATCTTTAGCGAAAATTGGATATATATAATGGGAAGAAGTCCTTTCTCAATATAAGAAGTATTGTAAATTGGTTTAAAAACTGCAATACATTGGAAAGTAGAAAGAGATCGGGTCGGCCTAGAACTATAAGAGAACGCAAAAGTGAATAAAAAAAGAAAAGAAAAAAAAACATCAACGGAGATAGCGGCTGCAGTAATATAAGATTTTGAAAGGGGTGTCAGCCCAAGAACTATACGTAGAGTTCTTTTATGTGCCGGATTGCAATCAAGAGTTGCAAGACGAAAACCGTACAAAGCAAAAAAAAAAAAAAGAGATTGGAGTTCGCAAATCAATATAAAAACAAGCCAAATGATTTTTGGGACAAAGTAGTGTTTTCGGACGAAAGAAAGCAGTAAAGCATGGCCTCCTGCCGGTGTTGAGGATCTTGTATTTGTTGAAGGTGTAATGGACAAAAGTGTTTATATGAACGTACTTAAAACAAACTTTAAATATAGTGTATTAAAATTAGGACTTGGTAATGATTATTACTTTCAACACGAAAATGATTCTAAACATACGGCCAACGACGTAAAAATGTTTACCAACACGGTACTAATTTGGTTTTTTCAGACGGATAACTAAATGTGTGCCAATAGTTTTGTTAACTAAAAATATTAGCTTTTTATTTGTTTTTGAATTATTTTTGCAATGTTTCACTTTATCTGTTAATAGCTATAGCTTATACATACATACATGTAAAATATGGAAAAAAAAAATATATTTTTCTTTAAAAGTATTTTTGTGTATTAAAACAGCTAAAGCGCTGAAAATTTTTTCATGTTGACTATTTTTTAAATGTTTTTGTAAATAGTCTGTATGGATTAACTCTATAGATTAATAAACAAATAAATATTCCTGATTATTTGTTTGAAGGCTTTCTTTCACTTAGTAATTTTCGCAATGAACATAAGATTTTATCTACAGAGCAACGGGTCTTCCCATATGTTCTGACAGTAATTCTCTGTTCAACGTTAGTAAAACTTTTAATATTTGCTCTCTCGATTTTTTCTTTTATTTGTTTAGAATATATACTGAATAGTTTGATTATATACTGAATAGTGGAAGAGATTTATTAGTTTCTCATATAGATTTTTCTCCTTCCAGATCTATACATTTAGTCCAGCGTTTCCCCAATTTTTGTATTCCTTCCAAATAACAGGTTTAAAGGGGGTTTGTTTCTCTTACTGCCGAGCCATTTCTTCAGATTTGGAAACTGCTATTTCTATATTTTTTCCATTGCAACTACATAAGTGAGCTTTACGATGTTACGATGAGAAAGGTCGCTCTTTCTTCAAATCAATGTCGAATCAATCCAACAGCTTTGAATAATATTCGCCGGTGATCGTTTTACAGTTTTCCAGCTTATTGATGTGAATACAACAAAAAAAAAAAAAAAAAAAAAAAAAAAAAAAAAACTCGCCATTACCTTGTTAGCTGACAAACCCACCTTAGCCTTCTTGGTGCTCGTTTATCTGTAGAAGTCTACTGCTTTAACTGTTTCTTAGTCTCTGGTGTATTGTTTCTTATGCGGTTGCGAAACAGCGAATAGTCCTTTGAAGTGGTCACAGGGTTGCGCTTATGGTCGAGTGTAGGCAGAACTGGCATCTATCGCGCGGATAGTGCCCGAGTTTCGGTTCGCTATTCCCGCTTCTCTAGTAGATCACATCCGTTTGTAGTCTATTGTCCAGTTGACCGCACAACGCGTTACAGAGAGAATTCGTCGAACTAGCCGTATTGGAATAAACTCCCCGCACAGGTCACAGGTCTTTCCTGAGAGTTATAATCTAATAAAATTTAAGTCAAATATTCTTCTCATTCCCATAACCTATTTTCCTGAAATCAACACAATGCACTGCATTAGTAGGGGGCATCCCCTGAGTGTTGGTTAACAAAAAATAAAAAATGTGATGTTGTACCCGCTCAGTTGATATGCCTATAACCCAGCCATCACTCGCATTTTAATTTCACGATCGTCCAATATCATTCTATTGATTTTATCGACGATGTCTTTCGATCGGCGTCAGTTGTGTTGGTACGACAAGAGCCGAATTCAATAAACAACTTTTTAACCATTGAAGTTGATGGTGCAGATCACCCACAGTATTTATTAAGCCCTTTCTATCGGTGAAAAAAATGCGTTATGAGCACTAGTCGCAGCTTGTATGAGATTTTTTTATTTCTCAATATGTGCGCTTTCTAAAATATGAGGTTTGCTATCATAAATGCGGTCTTCATTTTTTAACTCGATCCGACGATGCCTTCTGGTGCCTAGTGGGGCCCAAAGTACCCGATATTTTAAAAAACACACATTTAGTCTTTTTTTTATTGCTTTTTATAACTATTCGGTAGAAAAATATATAATTCATTGCATAAAAAAGAATTTTAATTATCTAATAAGTATTTTTATATTGAAATTACTTTCAAAGCTTTAAAAAGTCGCACCGGAAATTGATTGAAAATTTCAAGTGTGGGAAAAATATGTCTTTTTTCCAGATGTTACGAAAATTTCGTTTTACATCATTTTTTTATTGGTCTCTATACCTATAAGTATTCAGACATGTAGTATTGTTTTATTACCACGTTGTTAACCTATTGCGCAATGATACTAAAGATGGAAAATTTGTTGTTTACGTTTTAAAAAAATTTTGTAAACAAAATTTCAAAAAATGGATCTGGCACTTTAAGGTTTTGTTAAATACATGTTAGAGATTAACTGTGTGAATTTTTAAGTAGATTCCTCCGTCAGAATTTTTTTTACAAGGAATTTATTTTGCGGATTTCGAGAAAAATTCGATTTTTGTGAAATATTCAGTAAATGTACTCTTTCTAAATACTCTGTATCAAAAATTAATAACTTTTATGCTTTTAAATGTTATATTTTATCTTAATAGCCTAGGGTTTCGAAAAAAAAATAATATTACCCCATTAACCCTTTTGGATTTGGGGTCACATATGACCCGAAGCTAATAAAAGACAATTAAAAAAAAATTAAATTTATTTTAAGTGCTGTTGAATTTTTAGATGTGCAAATCTGCCATTATAAAAATTTGGAATAAATCGAACAACGTTACCCCATTCCTTGTTGAGGCCAAACTTTGAATTTTTGAATATTTAAAAAAAGTAAATATCTAAATCGGGTACTTTGGGCCCCACCCAAAGGCACCGTCGGATCGAGCATTTATGTCAGGAAACCTCATATTTTAGAGAGCGCATATATCCAAATTAAAGAAGAAAAAAAAACTATGTGAGTCCGATCACAGGGGAGATGTATAAACATCTATTTACACATCAATTCAAATCAAACAGTAACAGTATACTTGATGGTTGCAGTTGTTTGCTATACATTGTATATAAGTCACACCAATTTTCCCTTACGCTGTTTTTTTTGTGATTGTATTGTGAAATAGATTTTTACCCACCTGAGCGCATAGATGTTTACACATCAAAAACAACTCTGTAAGTTTGTGAACATGTTAAACTCACAGCACACCTAGCGGTTCTGCTTACTAAAAAAGTTTTGTCAATAGCAAATATGCACTTGAATATTTAAAATTAACGAAAATGATTTGTGATTTTGCTAAACAGACAGCGAACTCGGCGGTTCTGCTTACTAAAAAAGTTCTGTCAATAGCAAATATATACTTGAATATTAAAAAAAAACAACAACAGCACACCTAGCGGTCAATAGCAAATATACACTTCAATATTTAAAATTAACGAAAAAGATTTGTGATTTTGCTAAAAGACAGCGAACTCGGCGGTTCTGCTTACTAAATACACCAATACACTTACATATACCACACACCGATTTTGGAAATTGGATTTTACCCCTCTGAGCGCATAGATGTTTACACATCAAAAATTCTTTGCGACCAATCTAAATGAGCACTCGATATTCACTTTTTTCCATTTTTGCAATAATTCACAAGGTTGGTTGTCTGGTTTTAATGGTTGTCAAACACAAACTAAACATTTTGTAGTTATGTAGTTGTCAAACTGCCCTCAATTTACTATTTTTATGCGCTAAGAAGTGCAAAAAATATAACGTGTTTTCACTTCTGCACCCCACTGTATATAAGCGAGTGGCCAGTAAGGCTTGCAAATTACAAAATATTAAACACATTTAAATTAAATAGAAATTTTAAGATGTGGTAAAATAATTTTCATATTTTTCTTTAAAGAGAGTTTCTGTTTATCCGTTTGAGGACCATAACCCACCTACGATAGAAATGATATTGAAATTTTGTGATGACATTGATACTTGGCTCAAGTCCGACCCCTCTAATGTGGCTGCTGTGCATTGTAAAGCCGGTAAAGGTCGTACTGGTAAGTATTTATTTTTTTTGCTTATTATAGAACATCAAACAAACATAAACCACTGTTTTGCATTTGTAGGAACCATGATATGTTGCTATTTGCTTTATAGTGGCAAACAGCACACTGCTGAAGATGCTTTAGGATGTTACGATGAAAAACGAACCAAGGATCGTAAAGGTGTAACGATTCCATCACAGCGCCGTTATGTTCAGTATTTTTCTAAACTAATACGATTGGGTCAAACCTACGAGCGTCGTACCCTACAGGTACGGTATAGAAAACAAATGTCATGCTCCATTGGCATAAATATTTTTTTTGTTTTCAATTTAGTTTTGCGAAATTCGTTTTTCGGAGGCCACCTTATTGCATAGTCAGGGTACAGTTCTTTGCTCAATTTCTGTATTGCAAGAAAAAGTCGAGGTAAATAGCATTAATTAGTATTACATATTTCAGTTCATTTCCCAAAGCTTTGACTTTTCTGTATTTTCTTCTTTAAGCAATTGCAAAATCTGACAATTGATTTTCGCAAAAGCAATGTGTTGGATATGAAGGATCCACTACCAGTTGCCGGTGATATTAAAGTCGAATTAACAAAAAACACAAAGAAATTTTTTCATTTTTGGTTTAATACATTTTTTGTCATGGATTCAGCTGGTATGTATTCAGCGATATTTTTGGAAATTAAGTTGATGTTTATTTCTTATTTTTGCTCTTGATTTTCAGTTCTTGAAGGTGAGGGTAATGATGTTAAATATGTCTATACTTTACACAAATGGGAAATCGACGATGCACACAAGGACAAGGAGCACAAATATTTCTCAGAAGATTTCAAGGTAAGTTTTACTGTGACTTGATTTTAACTCCAATAACTACGGTCTTAAAACTAAATCATTAAAATTGTGCACGAGATTTTCTTTTTGACATTTAAAGTTAAAAAAAAATAGTAAATAAATATCAACTGATTTCTGTAAGCTGTCAAGGGAGGTAGCTAGTCTGTTGTTCCTGTTATATAATTAAAGGGAATAAACTGTAACTTATTTTGTTTTGCTGTTTTGCATTTAGTTAGATAACGGGATATTACCATATGCAAATTATTACAACACTACGAAGATACAACGTACACTGGCTCAACTTTATAATGGGACACTTACAAAAGAGAATAGTTTTCCAACTCAAAAAGATAAATTATATAAAAATTGAAACGCTAGTGTGATAGGCTTATTAAAAACAAAGAAGAAATTCATTGTTTATTATAAAAAACAAAATAACAAAATAACTTAAAAAATATTGAAATACCAGGTCGAAGTAATAATGGGACAAATGAAAGGAGACACAAAATAAATAATAAATTTTCATTTTATATTAAAAGTTAAATATTTAGTTGAAAAACCCTTTTGCTGTATTACAGACTTCAATTTACTTTAACATTGACAACCAGTTTCCGGCAGTATTCAGGAGATATATATATTTACTCATTCCTTCTTGACTGACTTCAAACATGGTTTATCGGATTAAGATCCGGTGATTGTGGAGGGGTTTCAAGTATACAGTGTCGTGCAAAACAAAAGCAATAAATTCCACAAAAATAAACAAAGTGATTTATTTCGAATCATATTTCATTTACAAAAAAACTATCTTCATAAATTATTTACATGTACATGTTTGGGACTATGTACTCTTAGAGTGAGATCGAAAAAATCTTAACATACATAAAATGTAATAATAAGGAAACAATTGAACGTAGTTTTGATTTTTTTATTTTATTGAAATTATATTAAAGCTCACAAAAAATATAATTTTTATAGTTCTAATCACTACTTATGAACATATGGGCCTATTCCGGAACAGGAAAAGGTGGTCTACCTCCGTTAAAAAATCTTTCAATTTTGTGACAGCTTTTTGTGCTTTTCAACTCCCTTTTCGCAAGAGCCCAATATCTCTCCACTGGCCTAAGCTCCTAAGCTCCCTTGGTACATCTTTTTGTTACCATTCAAGAGCTTTCTTACCGTAGTGAAATATGCGGACTAGGGCGGGTCGATTTGTAGGGAGGCAAAAAAATCGCTCAAGTGACAAGGAAAATCATATTCTAGGGATAAAAATAAGAAACTTTGCTCAAGGAACCATACCTCTAAAACAAATTCTGATGTACCGACTTTTGACCTGTCTGTCTGTCTGCCAAGGGGCAACCCCATTCCCCCTCATACAATTGATCTGAAACTAGGCCCATAGTCTTGTTGTGACTACAGATTAATTTTGGGGTAGTCACGCAGAGTCACGCATAGTCACGGAGTGATCTAAAAGTTATTTACCCTCATCCGATCGATCTTTTTGAATAACATAACATAGTCAAGGCGTATGATTATTATTTATTTGCAGAGTAGAAGATACGTATACGTATGAGTGTTAATTTTAATATTAAATCAAACATAGTCAGCCCAATTCTAAACAAAAAATGGTGATTTTTTGAAATGTTTGTGTGTACGTATACGTATGTGTGTTAATTTTAATATTAAATCAACCATAGTCAGCCCAATTCTAAACAAAAATGGTGATTTTTTGAAATGTTTGTGTGGCTGGCATGGGTGGGTCGGCCCTACAAAGTTAGTGGGGGTCGATCATACATTTGGACTTGATTGGGACACTCTAAATGGGTCAAAGTGAGACAGACAGACAGACAGGTCAAAAGTTGGGACATCAGAATTCGTTTTAGAGGTATGGTTTCTCGGGCAAAGTTTCTTATTTTGAATACGATTTTCCTTGTCACTTGGGTGATTTTTAAATCGACCCGCGGACACATTGTGTTGGGTTATAAAAGGAAGTAGGCTTCTTTGCAAGCACTCCTTCATATAAATAATGGTATTTATAGAGCTAGTTATAACAAATAACTTGCTCCTTTGACTGCAACTGCGTATTGCTTGCCATACCAGGAACTTTTTTTCTGCTTTTGGGTAAAAAGCAAGAATCGGAATCTGCCAAATATCTGCCACTACTTACGTTTCGTGGTCGGTTTCTACCGAATGTGTTGACCTTTCTTTCTTCGCGATCCATGTTTCCCATCAATGATCAAATTCTCCTGGTAGTTTCTAATGACATTGGAAACAGTTTGACGGTAGATTTTTAATTCTTTGGCCAACTTTTTGTAGGTCCAATTTGGACTTTGTTGAAAATAATAGCACGTTTGAATAGGGTTGTCTTTAAGCATAGCAACTGACATATTTTTTAAAGATAATTTGATCAAAATACAAAAAAAAAAAAAACGAAAATCAAATAATGCTTGCGAAAAAAGTTAAGATTTTTTTCAGTAAGTTCAATATATTCCAACAAGGCGGTGAGGGGGATATGGTTTGGGGGTTTATGAAATCATCAGGAGTGGGCTGTCTGGTTTTCTTTGATGGTATGTTATGTTATGTTATGTGAGTAGCGCACTGAAGAAAAGTTTGTCCGCTATTCGATCCACTTGGATCTTGATATAAAGATTCGCAACATCGCCCAGGGGAACATTTACTTTGCAGCCCAGATTATCAAAGATATTTTTCACTGATATCGAAGGCGATACATTCGCCAGGAAGTCTACAAGATATACGATCATCAAGATGCCCCGATTAAACAGCCCTGGGGGGTTATTATGTAATTCGATTCGAAACGAAAATATTTTCGAAAGGAATTTCGAAATTAAATTAACGCTCTTATTCATAACGCGCTTATTCATAAAAACGAAAAATAATAACACATACTTATTTTGTATACTAAATTAAATTTGAAAACATTAGTTTCAATTAAAAAAAGTTGTGATTTTAGTTTGAACTTAAGCTGTTTTAAATTTTTTCGTTATTGCAGCTTCCTTTATTTCCTGGATAACATTCAGTTTTTCGACAGGAATGTCATTCACAGGTGCCCACTTAATACAAATATCAAGGGCTTTGATGATGTCTTCAGTTTTTATTTTTGATTTTTGTTATTCTTCTGTATCAATAAAATTTTTTTCATCTGAAATATTTATTTCTTCAGCTTCTTATTCAATATTATCTAGAATAGCTTCGTTGACCCATTCATCGATTCCTTCATCTAAAATGTTCAAATTAGGCAAAATATCTTAGAGTAAACACGAAATAGATGGGGTTAGTAGCGCCTGTTCATGAATCATTTGGTCCCTTTATTTATATTTATTGGACATAAGAATGTTTCAACATTTTTTAATGGCGATGACAGAAATCTTGTCCCACGCATTAGCCAAAAGAGTAACTGCTTTGCGGATATTAAAACCTTTTAGCTTTTTTCTAAGTCTGAACCGCTTATACCAGCTAAATGTGTTAGAAGGTTTTTTTTTTATAATACGACTTTGTTAAATTAATTGCATTTTGGTTGAGTGGTTGGAGTATAGTTGTGCAATTCGGGGGCAGACACATTATAACAAAATTGCCGTCATCACTTTTAAGCTCATTATCTTTTGGATGGCATGGTACGTTATCTATAAGCAGTAATGATTTTTTTGGAAGACCTTTAAATTGAAGAAACTCCCTTACCTACGCGAGATATGGACAAAATATTAAATGTATATCTTACTTGTCTCTACTTAAGTGATTACAAAATACAAACCTCTGGGACAAACACATTTTTAAACCAATCTTCAAAAATATCTGACGTCATCCAGCCACTTTTCTTTCCTCTGTACTGAAGGGGTTTGTTAAACCAGTTTTTAAAGGCTCGGGGGTTCTCAGATTTCTCAATAACTAGCAATTTTAACTTATAAGTTCCATTCGCATTCTTGCAAGGCAAGAACGTTATCCTTTCCTTCGAAATTTTACGTCCAGGAGCTGAAGTTGTATTGTATTGTATTGTATAAAGAGGTGTTCGAAGTACTGCGACCAAAGTGATCTATTGTACTGCCCTCTGCTAATGTCCTATAAACTCTTATCCAACCCTGAAGCCCTCAGGAATTTGAGGATGTTGGTTGGTTCTTGTAATTTTATGTCACTACCTAGTATCTGGAAGGAACCCAGATGGTGTTTCCTTTTGTGCATTAGCGCTCCACAGTTCCCAAGTATGTCCTCATCACAGAATATGCACATAGGGTTTGCTACAATTCCCAACCTGCTCATATGTTCCGTGAGCCTGCAGTGACCAGTTAAAATCCCGGTTAGTATTCTCAGACCGTTCTTTGACAATCCAATGTACGACCCAAATCTCTTCTTGTTGTAGCCACCCAACAACATTTTGGAATGCCTTAAGCCCAAGTGGCTCGAGAAAAATTCCCGTCTAACACAATTTTCATGTTCCCTGAGTACTCCTTCCCATACTCCTTTTCCTATTCCACAAAATGGTTCCGGCTCTATTAATTTTGTGGAAGCTCCCCTTCTCGCAAGTTCATCAGCTTGCTCATTACCCTGAATCCCAACGTGTCCCGGGACCCAACAAAGGCTAACCTAGCTCATTTAGCTTCTGTAGACAGTCCCATACCAGCTTAGAGTCTACTTCATAGGAGCTTAGTGCTCGAATAGCAGCTTGACTGTCTGATAATATGGTTATGTTCCTTCTTTTGTACTTCCTATTCAAGTTGATTTGTACACATCTATCGATGGCATAAATCTCTGCTTGGAAAATGCTCGTGTGTATTCCCATTTGCTCGAAGTATTTGGTTCTAGGCCCGAAGACTCGCCCCTGTTCCACTTTCGGTTTTTGACCCATCTGTGTACCATTTGATTGTATCTTCTCTTAGAGAATATGCTGTACTTAAACAGCTCCATTCTCTCTTATTGCTAAGTTCCGTAATAAAGTATTTCCTGAAATCATATTTCTTCTCAGCCTTGTCCATGGGACAATCTAGGAGGGAGTAATTATTAACTTGGCTTATTCGGTTCCATTGCCCTTCATAAAGCCTGGTTATAGGTTATCTCGCTTTATCCTGATTGCCGTTACCAAAGCTTTCCTCTGCACCACTATATGTAGTGGGCTTAGTTCCAATAGTGCTTCAAGTGATGCCGTTGGGCACGTCCTCATTGCACCCGTTATCCCAATGCACGATAATCTTTGAATCTTACTTAGCTGCATTTGAGTCGACTTCAGATCTGTTCTTTTGGCCCTCGCTATAGCTCCATAAGTTACTATTAGGCGAACCATCATCGAGTACATCCTTTGGTATGGTATGTACCCCAAGGCCAAGCTGCTACGCCCTTTTGTAAGAGGGCCGGAAAAATACCATCCGTTCCAGGGGATTTAAAGGGTTGAAAGGTACCTAAGGCCCATTCTAGTCTTTCCCTAGAGCAAATTTCTGCTGCTATTTGCCTGCTTGTCAGACTAGGGTTTCTTGGTCCGTTACTCAACCGCTCGTTGTCATCTGCCATACTTCCTGGAAACTATGTTTTTAATATCAGCTCCGCCCTGACTCGGCCGTTCTTAGAGTAACTACCGTCCTCTTTCTTAAGTGACATCGTCATTTCTGGCCCACATTTCGCAAAGGCTTTGTATAGCCTTGCTGTTTCTGGAAACGATTCTATGTTTTCGCAGAACTTTCTAAAGCTAGTACGTTTAGCTTTCCTAATTTCTTTATTATACTCAGTCAGTTTGGCTTTATAATGCTCCCACTGCCCGTTACGCTTTGCCCCATTGCAGAGCCTGCGAACTTCGGTTCTGAGTGTAGAGAGATTATTGTTCCACCAAACCGCGTCCTTCTCCTTGCCCCTCGGTTTCTCGGGGCAGCTAAAATGGTAGGCATCCAGTAGAGCCCCATTTAGTTGGGTCACACTGTCATCGAGCTCGTACTGATTTCGTATGCGTTTGCTCGATGTTATGCCTTGTAGGTTGTGGTATAGGATTTCATTGTACTTCTCCCAATTCGTTTTTCTGGAATTTCTATAGGAAGATGCCTCAGTATTTAGGCCCTCTAGCGAAAATTCAATTCAATTCGGATATGGATTGATTTTGTGCGGCTATCGGCTTCGTCTCTTCTTTGGCTTCTGCGGGGGCTGGGCCGCTCTCTTTTTCTTTGCTCCTCGCTATTCCGTGAACCAGAACCTCACCAAACCTGTAACTAATGGCATTGCCCGATTTCTTGATGGCTTCCAGCGATTGCTCGTCAATGCCTATTGTCATCAGCTGGCCGCTGCCTTCTTCTTTGGTTCTTAGAACCTTCCAAAGAGGCGTGTTGATGCCTTCATTTTGCGCGCTTATCAGAGCCATAATCTGCTCCTTTGTTTGGCCCGCGCTTCTGGGGAGGAATATGGTTACTGTATGCATTCTGGGTACCTCATCTCCAGTGCATGCTATAAGCGGTGCCCCATCCCATGCTGAAAGTTGGGGGGCGGCTTGCCTGAGCCAGTTCGCTGTTTGGACATCCTTACAGTCCACGAGTATATACCCCGGTCGGAAATGAATGCCCTCAAACTTTTGCTTGTGGTCCCATCCCTTTGCAACATCTGTCAGGATTGCCTCTTCTAGTACCGTCAGCTCCTGTTGGTTAGGTTAACCTCAGGATATCCCTTTGGTAGCACTGCCATCTTAACTGCCTTGGAGACGTTCGCGTAGCTTTTGCTCGCTGTTGTGTTCGTCTTTGCTGTGGGGTTTCTTGAATGATCAGCGAACCTCGGCCTTTTGCCTTCTGCCAGTTGCGGTGGTGAAATTTGCTTGTTATCGCGCTTGCCCGTTTGTTCGTGTGCCTGGGCTGCTTCCTCTGGCTTGGCCTTGCGTTCGTCGGCCTTTCTTCTTGCTTCCTTAGGTTCGAGACCTTTCTCAAGGTACTTTAGGTACCATCTGCAGCCTGCCCCACTGAGACCTTTTCTTAGTGAGTCGTCGAAGGCTCCTGGTTGTCCTGGTGTTGGTACCCTTGGGACTTTGCGGGATTCATGCCCTCGAGATTTCTGCTTAACAGTTTCCGCTGCTGTGACACCCAATTTCGGTCGCCACACTAAATTGCCGGATGTTGACGGTATGTCGTTCCGCTTAGCTTCTTCCCTTTGGGTTGCCTCCTTCGACGTCGTCGCATCAGCCATATCGCTGCCTCTGGTGTCCCGCTATTCTTCGATAGAGCTATTGCCCCAATCTTCGACGTAGCGGTTATACTTTTTGTGGCGACATCAATATCTTGGTGTTCATGTTTGGTGCTTTTGCTCCAGTTCTGACTGGTTGACTATTGCTGTCACCAGCTTTCTTCGCCGTTGCCGGCTTCTTGCGCTGAGGCAATAGATTTTTGCTCCTGCTGGCAGCAGCATTGCCCCGCTGACCATCATCACAGAGCTCATGCTCCATTCGGTCAGCTAGGTCGGTTGCGCATATTAATGTTTTAAAATTATTTGTTGTGCTCCATCTGTTTCTTACGACTGCTTGCTCTCCAAGGAAAGCCAACTTCAACTGGGGAAGCACTTTCAAACATATTGCGGTTACCCTCAATACTTAGTAATAAAAGGCATACTTTCGGAGTTCAACCCAAAGCAGATGATCGAATGGACGGACATTAACCCAAGCAATAGTTTTGAAAAAGAAACCGAACAGATAGATGATCCTAAAAGTGAAGAAAGTTTAGATTAAAATATAGAACAAGAAACTCCTACACCCATTAGAAAGAAAATAAAAACAAAAAAAAAAAAAACACAAAAAACGATCTGCTTTTCGAGCGGCTAAAAATCCAAACGGAATTGTGTACAGAAGTTTAACAGTCGTTAGCTGAAGCAAATCATCTTCTCTCTGAAAGGTTAAAAATACAAAAGGAATAAGGAGGATCATAGAAAATCTTTAATTTAGCTTAGAAAAGCTGAAGTAGAAATAAAAAAGAAAAATTGAAATAGTGTATCTAAGTTTTTTATAACCTGAATTGACGATAAAAATTAATTAATTTGTTAATGTCTCCATTATTTTTATTCATAGACCGGAATCCATAAAAAAATAAATAAATAACTTCTAACTCATGGTTTTGTAGCGAATATATGTTAGATTGTTTTCGTAACTGCTTTATAATTGCTATCAATTCATTTGTACTATATTAATTATCGTCATCAGATGTTGAACATAAAGCCACACTTAACATTTGTGTTATTGTTTTATAAAAAAAATAGTATGCCCTGTCTCTTTCGTACAAAGTTTGTATTGTGTAGTTAAAACATTTTAAAACATTTTGCTGATATATAATTTTTTTTTTGTTTTTTCGCGTTCCTATTCTGGCTACATATAGCTGCCCTAAAAAAATGGATTTTCCAAATTAAATCCGGCAATAATTAACGAATGTCGATGAATTTAGAATATCATTTGGTAATTTTTTATTTTAGCGATTTTTGATTTAGGCGATTTTTGCTTTTGAAGATGTTTGGTTTTGATGATTTTTGATGTTCGTGATTTTCGGTTTTGGCGATTTTTGATTTTGGCGATTCATCCCATATTTTCCACGACACTCACATTGGTAATTAATGTACTTTTCAAAAGTTTCAAGATTATCGCTTTCATAATACTTCATATTATTTTGAATAGGAGGTGCCACGCCCATTTATTTAACTTACCATTTAAATTAATATCTGATGGACTCGTACAAAGTGTCAAGGCTTTTGTAGTACTCCAGTTATAAAATATTATATATTTGCTTTGTATGACCGGTGCTACATCCACTGCTCCGATCACGACCACTTTTTGTTAGACTAATCACATGAATAAATTATGGGCTCATGCAAAGTGCCAAGCCTTTTACTATTACAGTACCCCAGATATATGACATTTAATATTTACTTTGTATGGGGTATGCCACGCCCATTGTTCCGACTCCGCTCCATTTTTGTCCGACAACTCACATTAATAATAGGTGACCTCATACAAATTTGTAAAGCTCTCCCTGTTATAGTACTCAGTATATATGATATTAAAAATTCACTACAAATATAAAAAAATATAGCCTATAGTTCTATGAAAAATTTCTGGAAGATCGGTTCAATGGTTTAGCCTTCTATAAGCTACAAACAAACAAACATATTCTCGCTTATATCTGTGGCATTAACCGCCTAAGTCGCAATGATGCTTTCGAGAAAAATAAAATGTAATGGGGCTTCATTACGACTTAGGTCAGTATGTTTTTATTAATATCTTCTAAAAAAAACATTGTTCGGGAAGTGGGGATTTCACGTAAATATAGAGTTTTGTTAGTAGAATATGACAACAAACATAACTCAAATCGTTCTTAAGTCGACTTAGGCGGTTATCGATTGTGACCACAGATATATACTATACATCTTTGAATTTTCGGTAGATTATCATCAGCTGTACAATCAAGAATCTTTTCCAGTGGTTCGTCAATTTTCAATATTGGACAATCAGTCACCATATTGGGTATGTTAAGATAAACATCACAGATATTGCATTTTGGTAGATCTGTCTTCCGGAATTGATAACGGCTTTACCCACCTTTAGCCGGGCCATCATTATGCGCTGCAACCTCGTAAATTTTTTATTGTATTTGGGTCTATTGGGAGTAGGATTTTGTTGCCTTTGACCCATTTTAAATGGAGGTTAGTCAAAGCCTTGGGAAAGCGGGGTGTTTCCGTGATCTAAGGTAAATCTAAGCCTCGTTTGACGCCACATTCAGCACTTTCGTTGCCTTGAATACCAATGTGGGATGGAATCCATAACATCCAGGGGCAAATCGTTGCATTCGATATCGAGTAAAATCATTCGAAATTGTCAGATCTCGTTTCACTTTTTCTATTAACTATGGACCATAACTCGTTAGCTGTGACAGAGTAAAATTGGTCTTAGTATTATATTTTGGATAATAAAAAAATAATTTCGATCGAAAAATTTCGATAACGAATGCGACGATATCCGCAGAATGCCGTCGTAGGTACCATTATAATTTTTAATCAACGCCCATGTGGCACTTAAACTATTAGTGCATATTAAAGTCCTTTGGCCGTGTTCGATGGAATAACTGATGGCAGTTTTAATGGCAGCCATCTCGGCCATAAAAATTCCCGTATGGTCTCGCAAACGAGTTTCGTTAATAGTTTCAAATTGATTTCTCGACATTTGTAAAACGATTGAATAAGATGTTAAATTGTTATAAAACGATATATCTGTGTAATAAACCACATTTGGATAAAACGAGTTAACTTTTTGAAAAAACATCTTAAATCATAACGGGTTTGTGGTATTCTTGTTTTATATACTTAAACCATCAAGATGGTGTATCTGGTTTTGGTGGTATAGAAATGTTCCATTTTCTCAAAATAGAGATTATATTTACAATAGAAGATGGATGATATAGTAATACATTTAGATGCCATACTCTTTTCCAACAGTGTTCGAAAATCTGCAAAATTTGCCTCGGATCTCAATTTTCTCAACGGCGTTATATGAAGTAAGCCAGAAGTGGTTCTGAAACAATTGTTGATGGACATGTTAATCTTGTGTGTTCGAAAATCTGCAAAATTTGCTTCGGATCTCAGTTTTCCCAACGGCGTTATATGAAGTAAGCCAGAAGCGGTTCTGAAACAATTGTTGATGGACATGTTATTCTTGTCAATATTTGATTTTGAGGCCCATCCATAAATTTTTATGTCATTCAAAATTATCCCGATTGTCAAAGATTGGCAAATGTTAAACACTGCTCGATTTATATGCCAGAAGTTTGACGTGACTGTTCCAAAGAAGATTTTTCGTAAAAAGTATACACAAAACTCTCATTTGTTCGGCAATATGAAGATCCATGTTTCTGGTACAATTTTGGTCCAGTTGTGGGCTTTGAGATCTAATGCGTTAAAACTTGGAAAAACCGCGTCTGGATTACCAGAAGCCACAGCAAATATATTGTCTGCATAAATGCCAATGTAGTCTATGCCAGGTAAATTTTCCACAGCAGCAAGGAATGATATTAAAAGTTTTAAAATCTGTTTAGGGATACTCTATTCGTTGAGTTCCAATATAATGTATAAGTTGATATAACTCGGTCGAAGGCCTTTTCGATACCCTCTGAGAGGACCAAACTATGCCTGCCATCTTTGAGGTTTCGACGTAATATCTCCTCTAGTCGATGACTTATGCTGTGAACACCATGTCTGGGAACGAAAGCGTGTTGTAATTTAGATATATTATCTTTTGTAGAATTCCAGAAACTTTTGGCCAAAATTTTCTCTAGTATTTTCAATAGAACTGGAAATGGGCCGGTAACTCTTTAGTTGGTTCGGGTTTTTACCAGGTTGAGGTATTGGTGATAAAATAGCTATTTTCCAATCATGCGGGAAGACACCGGTTACTGTATAATTCGCAGAGACGTTTTTAAAATTATTGGGAACTTTCTTAACCATTGAAAATATTATTTTATCACGTGCTGGTGTGGAACCCCTAAGTGTTTTCATTATCTCATTTAGTTCGTAAACTTAGATTTTCCGAGTCAATTCCTTAAATCGCTGAATAGATTGTGGTAGCTGGTTAATATTCAGATTTCTCTTTTTCAATACAATTTCTGGATCGAAGTCACTATCCGAGCTGAGAGATCACCAAAATGATGAGAAAAGCTGTTCTTGTTGACGTAAATAGTGGAAAAATTATCGATTCGGTTTGACCTATTTTTTTTCCTTATGTTTGCGGCTGAGAGGAATTGGTTCATTAACCGTTTTCCTTAAAATACGTTTCTTTCGAAAAGAGGCCAGTCAGTTTTTTTTTATCTTTGAAACGGGTCGTAAAAATTTTCTTCACATTATCAATATTATTAGTAATTTTAATAGGAAAGTGATCGATAACTTCCGGAATGAGTACACAAGTCCAGGTCAGACTCGGTGCAATATCCACACTGGAAATGGAAACATCTACAGCAGTCAGGGTATTTCTAGTACTAAGTTGGGTTGGATATCCATCATTTAAAACTACCAGGTCCTGGTCATTCACAAAATCTTCTACGATTTTTCCATATGGTGAATTGAAAGCAATACCCCACAAGATATTTTGCGAGTTTTAGTTTCCCAGCAAAAGATGGGCGAGAGATATATTATTGACCACTGAGGCAGATAAGTTAACATCACCCGTCTTGTAAATATTAGTATATGAAGTTCCGAATCTCCACATATTATTATGGTTTGGAAGAGCAAAGTACCAGTAAATGTAAGATGTTACGTAACGTTTAAATTATTTTGTATTAGTAAAGCTATTTCCGATTTGGCGTAGTCATAATCATTATTGTGGTGTAAAACTTAAAAACCTGGTAAATGCAGAGGGTGTAGATTTTTTGTTAGGATTGTGTCTTGAAACTTAGAGTTCCAATGCGTATTTTTTGTTTAAAAATCCCTGGATATTCCACTGGGAAGATTAATGTTTAGACCTTAGTTCATAATTTTATTTTCCCTTTTTTGCCCTTTGCGGGTAAAGGCTGTGTGTTTTTTAAAAGTTTAGGTGTAATTAAAACATTTAATTGAGGGTAATTATTATGCAATTATGTTAAAGGTGTGTAATAATCTAACCCATAAAAACAAAGGTTTTATTAAAACTCTTTCTTTCCTTATGCATATGAGTTTTGAATATCTCCGTGACTGTGCGTGACTGTGTGTGACTATCTTAAAATTAACCTTTGGCCACAAGTCTATGGACAAAGTTTCAGATCCATCGGATGAGGGGAAGTGGGGTTTTAATCTCTCCCTGACTGTGCGTGACTATGTCAAAGTTAATATTTTTTCACAGCAAGTTCTATCGACCAAGTTTTAGATCGATCGGATAAGGGAAAATGGGTTTTAAATCACTCCGTGACTGTGCGTGACCATGCGTGACTGTGCGTGACTAAGTCAAAGTTAATCTTTTTTCACAGCAAGTGTATGGACCAAGGTTGAGATCGATCGGATGAGGGGAAATGACATTTAGATCTCTCCGTGACTGTGCGTGACCATGCGTGCTGTGCGTGACTACCAAAATTAATCTGTAGTCACGACAAGACTATGGGCCATGTTTCAGATCAATTGGATAAGGAGGAATGGGGTCCACCCATGGCAGACAGACAGACAGACAGAGAGAGAGAGTATGAGTTAAAAGAAAGAGTTTAAAAAGTATGTACATATATATTTACATATATATAGTATATTCAAATAAAAATGGAAAACTTAAATAGTGAAACGTAAAGTGTAGAAGGATGTCTTTAAATATTTGCAAAAAAAAAAATATAAACGTCAAAATGAAACAAGAACACTCGTCTGAACACCAAGGTTCGCAATCGTGATTCAGAGAGCGAATCAAGTCGTTAATTTTGAGTCTGAACATGCTATAAGCACTCACATATATCCTGAGTAACCAATTCTTCAGTTATGTTATCATCGATATTTGCCCTAAAGCAATCCTCAAAGCAGTCATCTAAGGTCATAGAATTATCATCACTAAATAAAGTGACATCTTCTAACTTTACATTTATATTCGATTTATTTATTGTTTTGGTAGTTAAAGTTGTTTATTGGTTGTTCATTGAGAGGGATTATTTGATCTGTTTGTGGAATATTCGGTGTTTTGTTCTTATTGTATTTGTTTGTAGTTGTCGCTTGTTAATTTTGTGTTGAAGAGTATGTTGTTGTGAGAGAGTTTTGCGCTTATAGTTCAAAGGTAGTAGTTGAATTGTTTATTGCATTGTTTTTGTTTTCGCCATGATTGTTTTTGTCTCACATGTCTATTTCAGTTGCTATCGGTTTTTTGCTGTTTGTTATTTGAGCGTAAGAAGGTTTTTTATTGCCATTCCTTTGGATAGGTTGAAGTGTATTCAGAGTAGGATTATCCTTACAAACTTACCAGGCCTCGAGTGTTGTGCATCTTCTAGAAATTCTTAAGTAGTTTACTGATTTATGCTTCCAGAAAGTTGGACTTTCCGAATCATAATAAGTATGGGTTTCTGTTTGTCAGTTTACAAAGTATTTACGAGTACAAGTTCCACGTGTCTTACATTTCTCTACGCCTAATCTTTGGCAGTTTATACATATCATGGGATTTGGTATATACATATTCCCCAACGGTGACTACTTCCCAGTCAAGCTTCAAATTCTACGGGCGATAGATGAGATCAAAAGTAATGATTGCAGTACCAGTTGCTACTACGTTGTCGTTTTCTTTTTTAGTAATCTTTCTTATATCAACAACTTTTAGGTCTTTAACCCTTTCAGAACTAGCTGTATCGATTGTGAGATCTGGTTTAAGGCGATTAAAATATAAATTAATAAACTTTTCTGACTTTTTTTTTTACCGGTGTCCAGTGATTGTGAGTTCTCTTGAGTGCTCTCTTCACAAAAGAGAAAGTAGCCTCTGCTAAAAAAAATTTTATATCGATGTTTTAACAATCGCTTTACTATTCAGGTCTGAAAGGGTAAAGAGATTCCAGCAAATCCTCTTGTGAAATTTTTATTATTTTTCTGGAAAATATACGACCTTGCACTTTATTAATAAGTCACCACTTCTTCGACTTCCATACGATCGCGTGAAATAAAATTAAGTTCTCTTTCTATCTGGAAAACATTGTAGGAAGTAATGGAGCAACTTGTAATCGTTCTTTTAGAGATATAGCAGCTGCAACTAAATAACGAGGGAGGTTCAATAGATCGTTTAGTTTTGTTGATTTTGTTTCTCACGGCCGAAGTGTCAAGCTCCTGAAACCGGTTAAAGTCCGTCGGAGGAACCCCGATCATTGTGTAAAATCAGGGAAAAGGCTTCTTTTTATTATTTAAATGTCCAATAAAAAATCAAAATTAAGAAATTAATTCAAAGGAATAAAATTTAAAAAAAAAAAAAAAAAAAAAAAAAAAAAAAATAAATAAATAAAATACACAGAAGCTGCGATAGCTTAACGCAAATCGATAGTACTAACAGTCAATAAATATACGTGTTCATTCGACAATTGCCCGACACAGACAGTTTAGGGAAGATATTTTTGTGTTTTTTTAAATTTACTTGAAAAAAATAAATAATGAAATTGTATATTTTTTAATCTCAACTTTGCAGGTGGATCTTGTTTTTTATGCTGATGACTCCACTGTTGGTCGTGAACATATGAAAGTTTTGAGCACCAATAGACTGACAACAAATCATCGTTCAACATCACAGAATGCTGGAAAGGTGCGCTTACCACCACAACAGGATCAGCATCAACAATCCAACAATTATTCATTGCCACAAAACAGTAGTAGTGGCAGTGAAATGAACTTTATATGTGATCAAAAATCATCTTCAACAGCATCGGTCAATAGTAGCTTAGGCGGTGGCTGTGGAACCGATACCAGTAATGGCTATGAATCTAATCGAAGTACAACACACCGCAAAAGTGGTCATCTTTATATGGCGACTGCAGATGCCAGCAACAGTAGTGTAGTATTTTTACCACCAAGTCCCGCACAACATATGACACAACCACCAAGTTTTCTAGAATCACCACAACAGCAACATAAACACAAACAACATATACAAATGCAGCAACAACAGCCGCAAAATAAAGCTAAAGGATTATCATCGACGCCAAATCAAAGGCATAAGCAAATTGGTATTGGCAGTGGTAGTGGTGGTGTTGGTGTTGGTGTTGTTGGTAGTTCATCATATCAACCGTCCACCAATATAAATGCCAATAATTCACACAACAGCAGTAGCAGCAGCAATATGATGATGGCTAGCACCAGTTACACGAATCATAGCAACAGTAACAGTAACAGCAGCAGTAAAACTAGTAGTGTCAGTAGCCAATCATCGTCATCTGCCATTGGAGATAATGAAGAGGACTGGGAATCCGGTGAGTCCCAAGCTAAACAACTTGAAAACATTACTTTACTACTTTCTACTTCTTCTGTAACACCCAACCCAACTTTAACTCTTTCTTCTACGCCACTTCCTTACTCTCCTTCAAATCAAATAAACTACTCCTCCACCAACTCCAACTCTTCCTCCTCCTCCTTTAACTATACAAATACCTTGAGAAATTTTGAAAAAACCAACACCGGTATTTTACACTCTTCCAACACCTCATCCTCTCCCTCTTCGACACCCTCTTCCAATTGTCCTTCTAACAATAAATGTAAAACTAGCAGTAGTAGTTGTACAAATAGAGTTGTTGGTGGTGATGTTGATGATGATGATGATTATGTTAATGAAAGGAACGTTGACGGCGACGGCGACGACGAACACGATGACGACGACGATAGAAAATTAAAATTAAGAAAATTAAACTCGAACCAAGTGGTAAAAATACAGCAACAACAAGTCCCTCCTACCACCACAGTTAATAACACACAAAAATTTGTAGAGTCAAGCGACGGCGACAACAATACTGGCAATATTGCGTGTGATGATGCTGTTACAAATGCGACGGGTACTGATCAAACGGCTTTAGTGCTTACCACGCCAACTGTGCCGCCCAGTGCTCGTCCCAAACTAATGCATCTCTTAATGGCACCCAAAAATGTGCACCAATCGTTACACAAACCAATTTTTAAACGTAAATCCTCTTACAAACTAATAAAAGGGTCCACTTCTGGGGCTGGTGGTGATGGTGGTTCATGCAACAACGCAGACAATCCTTTGGTGTCCTGTTCGCCTGCAGCTCCTGTAGGTTTTGGTGGAGTGGCGACCTCATCGAAACAGAAACTTAAAATTAAGCTGAAAAAGAACAAACTCAAATTGTCACAAAAATTTCAATGGTTTCAAAGTTATTTTCGTACGGATCCTGTAGATTTCTGTGAGAACTTTGTTCAGCACACCACCTCCATGAGGCGTAACAGTATAAGCAGCATGGCCAGTCGTACCCACAAACTGTCTACGACCACACCGCCGTCTGTGACACCACCTCCAGCTCCAGTCGTCAATGCAACGGAGTCTTCTTGTGAACAACTGGACAGAGCCACTAGTGTTCGGTCAGTGTCCACCTCAAATGCTAGCATAGCAACTGGGGATCTATGTGAAGATTACTATTCCTTCATATGTGACAATCAATTGAGCTTTAGTAACTCACCCTGTAAAAGTCCACGCTCCATGGCAAACATGGCACGTAGTATTAGTGGTAGTGGCGGCGTTGGTCATCTTAATAATGGTAGTTTCAGCAGTAGCTGTACAAGAAGTGCCGGAAGTTCTAACCAATTTATACGAGAGCGTAGGGAAACACTACCCAGTTGCAGTTCTCATAATAATGCTCGACGAAATGTGATTATTGTGGCAGCTAAGCCGGCAAAAACTCATGCAATTGGTTTTAACGTTAACAACGTCAACATGCAAGCACCAGCGATCCTGGCGCGACAGGAATCGATTGACTTGAAAGCCGACAAAGATTTGGAAGAAGCATCACCGGCCAGTGTTTACTATACCCCTACAAGTGCTTCAATACCAACCGGCGAAGCCAATGAACAAACAAATACGGCATTTGTTTTTCCACAAATACGGCAAGAGTCAAATAGGGATAACTTTAACGAATTGATAGCAGCTTCAAAGCTGCAGACAGTTGCTAACAGCAACAGTAAGGCTCCTGTAAATACAACACCAACAGCATTATCTAAGCCACAAGCGAAATATTCTTTGAACTTGGTTATAGTCAAAGAATGCTGCGAGCCTTTTTTAAATCCAACTCCGAGAAACTCAGTTCAAAGGACCGACGATGAATCTTCTGATCACATTGATTTAGATTGTTGCGATGAGAATCGAAATTCCTCACTTCCTCCACAAAGATTGGCCAACACAATAACAACTGAAGCTACCACGGAAAAGATGTTGTTGTGCAATGAATTAGAGGAGGCTGGAGAAAAAATAACAACTACTACTACAGGTTGTGCCTCTGTGTGCAGTAACAGTAGTAGCAGTGGTTTCTGTACCAGTGAATGTTGTACTACAAATAGTAGTAGCAGTAGTTGTAATTGCAATCCATTTGCTTTGGATTTAGAGAGACATGTCGCGGTGACTGTTAAACAACAACAGCAGCTACAACAAAGCATTATACGCGAATCAACAGAAGCCGCCACTACCACAATCTATGAGGCAGACGCAATTAACGAATCAGACCATACTATAACAGAAATTTCCTTGAATTGGAAGTAATATATGATAATCTATGCGATCAAAAGATTATTTAGATTTTGGTTTGATAGCTTGCAACAAAAAGTATGTGAACGTTGTTTTCTTTTTTCGAACAGAGGGATAATTAGGAATTTTTCTTGATTAAAATTCTATATTCTATAACCAATTTATTGCATATTCAATATTCAGTCGTAGTTTTTCAAAAATTATCTTTCTTCTGAGATATTTAATTAACATGTATGTACCGCGACTTAAATAAAAATTCCTTACATTCATTCACTTATCGAGCAAATATGGGAATTCCCCTTCTAACAGCTGCACAACAAAGAAATGTAGCCTTCGTTAAACAAAAAATTTGTTTATAAATTTTTTTAAGATTCATATATAAATTTAAAAAAAAATAATGATCTCCATTTAATTATTAGTTCTCTACTTTCTATTATAGATATTGAACATTTTCAGCAGAGTAAATTTTGTTAATTTTTTTTTCAAATAGTTTTATTTCAGTTAAGAACATTTATAAAAAGTTTTAACAGTTTTTATCTCGTTTCAAGAAAAAAAAATTTAATAAGCGGTTTTATAATAAACAAATAAAATTCCTGATTAAAACAATAGATAATTTCAATAAAAATGCTTTTACATGCAGGCTCTTCTTATACGATACATTGGCTGACAATTTGCTAGAGTCGAACAAACAATTTGTTTCAATTCGTAAATATATTTTAACTCTAATATGAAATGCTATTGTACGTGTTTGATAATAAAAAACACATGAGAGCAATATTATCGAAATCGGAAGCAAATACCAATAAATGTTTAGTATTATTTTCCATTGAAAACCCCTTCGATCCGACGGTGTAAAAAACAAAAGATTCCGCCTTTTCTTTTTTATTTATTTTTTTTCTTTGGAAAAGACGAATTTTGAAATGTTTCACAAATTCTGTAACAGAAGAATTCAAAGATTATAATAATTTTTTTTTTTCAATACAGAACAACTGTTAACAACTGGAGTTAAAGTTCTTTAATCATTTCAAGTAGACATAAATATTAGTTTCTCAGAAGATGATTTTCACTTTGATAACAAAACTAATCGAATTGTCAAATAAATTAAAATAAATTTAAAATATTCGATGTTTGACAGTTTATGTATATATTTTTTAAGAAAAACATTCGAGGAAAGCAAAAAAAAAACAATAATTTTGCAGTTATTATAAAAGAATGTATTCTTATATTCAACTGTTCTTTTGAAACAAAACAAAAAACACAACACCACCATATATTCAAATATATATTGTTTGATTTGATCTTTTTGTCATTTCCGTTCAATTTGTTATAAACCTATGATAAGGAGTTGTTAGTTAGTTACTTCATCTCACACAAAAGAAATATATTGTCGTCGTCTTCTAGCTTGACTCTGCTGATTACTGATATAAAAAAACAGAAAACGTTACGTTTAAGATTTGGTAAATTACCACTTATATATTTATAGGCAGTCAAAGTTAAATTTAACAAGAAAACAATTAAAAAAAATATATTTTGTAGCTTAAATTAGAGAGATAATAAATATACATATTAAAAATATATAGTTGATATGTATGTGTATAAAATTAAAAATACGTACACGTTTAAAAACGTACTACTTCTGAAGCCGCTGTATTCTCATTATTATTATTTTTTTTACATATTAAAATTTTGTTTTTATGTTTAATTTTGTTTCTTTAAATTATGGTTTTTATCAAGAAATATGGCTTTTTATGTAATATCTTCTTATCTTCAATTCAGCGGTATAAAAAAAGAAGTAGATTTTGAATAATTTAGATTTATAGAAAAAAAAAAAAAAAACAAATAATGTTAAAACCAATTTTTTATGTTTATGTTTAACTTAAAAGAAAATATTTTTTTTTTATATACTTAACATCAAATTGTATGCTCTTGATAATTTTCCTTCTCTTTTCTTTATTTATTATTTTTTTTTATCAACTTTTTTAAATTACTTTTTTATATAAACGTTAAGTTTAAGCTCATTCTCCCCTCCCCCCCTCTTTTTATTTAGGCTAGTTTTATAAAAGTGAAAAGAAAAAAATTCTGTAATGTTCTCAATAGAAAGTAATTAAATTACTTACTTATACTACGACGATTTGTAAGGATTAATCAAGTAAAATATTAATTAAAAATTATTATTTTTTACTTTAATTAATTAATATTATGTTATTATTATTATTATTATTTTTGTATAATTAACTACTTAAACAAAAAAAAAAAAAAAAAAAAATTGTCACCATAAATTAATTTAAAAAAAGAAAAAAAAAAAACGAAAAAGAAAAATAATTACACAAACAAACAGCACATTAATTTTGATTTTTCTTTATTTTGTAAAATATTGTTTATAGTTTGTATTTAAGATCTTGTCTTCTTTTCGATTTGTACGTTATAGATGTTAGTATGTTTTAACACGTTGACGGCCCAAATAAATATCAAAGTCTAACTCGTTACGCTCCAAAATGAAATTAACTAATGCAAATCATATGTCAACTCATAGTTGGCTGTCAACGTGTTAAACTCATACTTTCAGATAATATCCAACAATACTATGCAATATCAATAAATATTTGTCATAATAATTTCTATAAAACGATTATCTTATTAAAAATATTGTGATAAATTTAAATTTTGTTAAACAATCCATTAAACTTTTCTAATTTAATACTAGCAATTTTGTCGAAATAAATAAAAAGTTTTGATTGAAAAAATGTTGAGAAAATAATTGTAAAAATATTAATTAAGTTAAAAGAAATTGTTTTTTCTTTTTCATATTAAAATTATCATTTTTTGCGAAGGATATTTATATCATACAGTGGTAGACATTCGCTATTCAGAATGACAAAATGCAAAAAAAAAAAAATGCTGTTTGAAATTGAAAGTTTATCCAAATTTTGACCAGTACTCCTTTATAGTGTAATTGAGATCATAAACTATGCCCCCTCCCATAAGTTCTCAAGAGGATTACAAAGTGGATTACTTTGCATTGAAATATAAATATCGAGGTTGGTAAATATGATATGCTACTGTCGAAACATCATCTGACAGTTCTAAATATATTTCCGAATTGATTCTTATAGATACGAGGCAAAAAGTATATTGAGATTATACGTGAAAGTTCCCCATACTATAACGCTTCCGCTACAAAAATTTCGATTTTATCGAACAATGCTGTGATTGTTCAAATTGTGCCAAATTGAATAACTCGACGTTGAAAAATATTACTCTCTTTTAATTCGTTCGTTCCTATCATGGGTATTTAATCGTCTTTCCTTAATATTGTGGGTTAAACGATTGTCAGACTTCCATATGTCCATCTGATCGTTAAAGCAGAGTTTAAAACACGAGGTATTCGGGCATATTCTCATTGGCGTTATCGTTTGAAAACAAAAAAAAAACGACAGTTTGGCATCACTGTTGGCGTTATCGACATATATCGAAAATATATTGGTATTCTCCATTTTGAAACGAAAATACTAACGATAAAAAAACGTTTTTTTCTGTCGTCGCCATTGTTAGTATCGAAGTTGAAACGACTACAAAGAATTAAATTAAAAATGAAAATAACGACAGTGCAACAATTTGAAAAATTAGTGTTCGAAATAATTTCTGTCCGATAACTTCTCTCCTTCGTATCAAATATTTTTCAAGAATGCCAATTTAGGAATGAAGTGACGATAAAAAGAACAACGCCATAAAAACTACAATTAAAACGACAACGCCAACGGGAATAGGCCCGATTATACCTTTAGTGACTTCTTTAGTTTTTGAACACGTTAACGTGGTCAGAGTATAATGAGTTTGTGATGATGTGTGTAACTAGAAAAAATATTTGATCTAGACCCACCTTTTATTATATTTTATTTTCTAAGTCGATTTAGCGATGTCCGTTCTTACGTTCGTCTGTCTGTCCGTCCGTCTGTGTATCCATGTAAACCAAATCAAACCACAGATCGCTAATGTGAATATATTTTGATGAAATTAGGTATGTAAGCTTTTGTCGGCCATGGGATGAACCCTATTGAAATTGGTGAAAATCGATGCACTTTCAGATCTAGTCCCCATACAAATGACCCCTATGAGATCGACTTAAATAGCCATAAGATGCAAATTATCATATAGATCTCGGTAAAATTTGGTTTATGTGCGTTTATTTCAACCATTAATCAGTAATCGAAAAATAAACCCTGTAGTACAGTTCTTAGAGTTAGCCCCATATAAAGCTGCTTCCCGATCTTCACTTATATCTATCAAAAAACAAAAATATTGCACAGAATTTTCTCAAACTTCGTTTGTATGCGTTTTTCCTTAATTTAAGTGACTTTATGTTCAGGTTCGGTCCATTTTTCGACTTATGTATGTATATAATTTTTAATTCAGTATAAAATATATAAATAAAAAATAAAAAGTAAATAATAACATTGACTTACAATCGTCTGTTATAAATTCTGAAATTTACAAGTTGTGCTTAAAATTATTCAAACAAATTCTTCTATAATAAAATTTCTATAATTTAAAGCATTAGTAACAAAATTATAAAGCTTAATCCATCCGTTTGGCACTTCTCCATTTAAAATATTAATTAATTCTTTCTCATTAAAATAAGTTTTATCTAAATGTGTGTTTCTAAACTCCCTGAGTACGGACATTTTGCCATAAAATGCAGAAGCGTTTCATCTTCACCCGTATTGCATAAACTACATGTTTTACTTTCATTGCAATTAAAATTGTTTGCTTTCAATGGAAGGATATCGCATCCGGTTTTAAATATTATTGTGATTTGTTGTTGTGTTAAAGGATTTTCAATATAGTTTACACCCCTTTAGTGTGGTCAAGGTGTTTGTAAAAACGATTATTATTTTTCAGTGCTTTTTCCTTCATTTGCAATATATTTTTACACTTCATTTGTTGTAACAACATGGTTCCTCTGTACCGCCATTCTTGTGATGAAATGCCATCAAACCGTATATCATATTCTCTTCCCAATTCATTCAACTGTCTAGCCCAAAAAAATTTCATTTCTTAAAATCAGCACCGATAACTTATGAGGCAGCCTGTTTGGCTTATATTGGTAAATACTTTAAAAAATATAATCCATGTGCAAATTCAAAGTATAAATATAGCTGACTTCTGCATTCGTTTCCAAAATTAAAGCATAATTCGGGATAAACTCTGGTAATTAAGAATTCTTTTTATAAAATACCGTTGTAATTTATGCACTTCATCAAACAACCACAATGCCCATACTTGAGCAGCATGCGTTTGTATAGATCGACACACAGATTTAAAAAGTTTCCATTTAGATGCAAGTGTTATATTTGGTTTATTAAGGAAACTTGCCCAGGTGGCATTAATGCTGTTTTTGGCAGTATTATTCCTTTTTTCCAGATGTTTTTTTGAAGCTAATTTTCGGTGTAAGCAATACTCCTAAGTAACAATACTCATTAACAATCTTTACATATTGATCCTTATATTTAATTCTTTAATTGACTGAGAGTCTACCAATTTTTCTAAACACCATCATTTCAGACTTTCCCATATTTACTACCATATTCCATTGCTCACAATATTTTTCCAAATTGTTTACCATCTCTTGCATAATTACTATATCATCTGACAGCAGTACTATATCATCTGCATAAAGTAACAAACGTATATTGATTCCATCTGTCATTAGACCAACCCCCAAATACTCCTGGAGTTCATTAAAATACAGTGTAAAAAGTAGTGGTGAAAGTAGGCACCCTTGTTTAACTCCGGTGTAGGTTTCAAAGTAATCAGATAACTCACTTCCTGTCCAAACAGCTGATTTTGTATTACTATATACGTTTTTAATAAAATTTACAACTTTCGTGGAAATTCCAAGCGTATGTAATTTATATATAAGGGAACCCCTTGATACTCTGTCAAACGCTGCTTTGAAGTCTACGTAGAATGCATAGATCTTTTTCTTTTCCATAAATTTCAAATGTACTACAGCAGCCAAGTTGTATATGTTATCTACGGTTGAATATTGTGGCCTGAATCCAGATTGAAATTCGTTTAAAATATTGTGATTTTGAATCCAATTCGTAAGGGAAATCCCTCTATGTTTGTTAGGGTCATTTATATACCTTTTTATGAATTGGAAATATAATACTTTTTACAAATTCTTCATCTATCATTTCCGGTTCAAAAATAATAAAAGTATTTGACAATTCCTTAAGGAATTCTGTTGTAGCATTCTTAAACATTTCATATGGAACTCTATCGACTACGGGTGCTTTACCTGTTTTAAATCGATGCAAAACCTGTTTTACTTCTTCTACTGTAATACACCGGTCAAGCTCTTCATCATACTGCCACCTTGGAACATATCGAATTTCATTTGATACCAGAGGTTGGTTCAATAGGTTCTGAAAGTACTGTTTAAAATCATCTGCTGGTTAAGCTGCGCCCACTTTAAAACTATCACCTCGTATCTCTTTTGCTAACGCCCACCATTTTTTTTCTCCAGCATTTGTTATATTTTTCGACTTAGTCGCCGTATAAATATAGTATCCGATATGAACTTTTTCATATCCGAAGCCAAAAAAATTTATAAGAATGCGAATCAATTTTGGTTAATGCTTATTTTCTATATCCAATTAGTTGGACCTTATAGAAAGGGTCTACAAAGGCATGGTCTAGACAGTCCTTTTTTCCTACTTATTTTGGCTTAAATTGTTCACGGGCATTCCTTTTTGTATCAGCAACGTAAAAGTTCACTTCTGGCTCCTGTGAGAAGTTGCAAAGTACGCTCATAAGGCAGCATTCACACTTGTTGATGAAATTACGAAGTTTCGATCCAACACTCTGTACTTTATAAATTTTGAGAACTTCCTCTTTTCGTACGAACGACTCCGAGTAATTGATTTTTTGAGCCGCTGTTCTCCTTGGTTTTTTCTTAAATCGTCTAGTAGCGCTTATTCACCAGATGGAGACACAATTTCTAGAGGGTTTCAATTTCTGAAGGTTCTACACATAGTTCAGAAAAAAACACACACTGAATAAAAAACTCGTACATATGTATATGTAAACAAACATAATTTAGACCAACACACACATATTTTTAGCTTCATATCAATTATGTGCGTTTCTAAATTTTCTACGGTGCCCAACACAATCATGACTGTGTTCGTTTTAATATTTCGTTATTTACACGAACATTTTTGTATCACGTACTTTTTGTTTCGATCACACATAAACCACACATATTGGAGTGTTGCTTTATTTGAAGTTCGTGTTCTGGTACGTGTACTGAAAAAAAAAACAGAACATGTACAACAAACAGGTTCGAGTTCAGTTATATTTTAAGTCGTGTTGTGGCTCGTGTACTAAGAAAAAACAGAACATGTACAATAAACAGGTTCGAGTTCAGTTATATTTTAAGTCGTGTTCAGGCTCGTGTAATAAGAAAAAACAGAACATGTACAATAAACAGGTTCGAGTTCAGTTATATTGCTTTCAAATTGTTTTAATTTTCACAAAATATTTGCAATTTACACAATAACACATTACACTTATATATCACGATCTAATGAAAACTGAACCACTTTTAATGAATAAATGACGCACGCACTCGCTATTTATTGCAAAATCAATTGCGTGAAATTGTAACGTAAGTCATAAAAAAGGGACAATAAAATATGAAAATATTTTTTTGGGTTTTTTTTTATTGACACTCATTGTGTTTTTATGCAAAAATCCTAAAAAATCATTGAGAAAAGGATTGTGCATTGGCACTAATTGGTTCGCAAATTAAGGGTGGGTGATTGTGTTTTTTATGATGCAAAATTTGTTTGTGTCTAAAGTTATTTGTTACCAAAAAAAAATGTTTGCAAAAGATCCTAACAACCAACAAGTGTGTCTTTTATGCCGCAAAATTGGGTTTTTCGTCTATGACACTAATTGGTTGCGAAAATAAGGGTGGGTAATGCAAAAAAATCTAACAAACAACAAGTGTAACGTTTATGATGCTAAATAGTTTTTGTGTCTTAAGTATTTTATTACCATATTTTATTAAAATAAAAACCAGTCAATAAAGACAATTGTAAATAATTTCAACGTAAATCACAAAAAAATGGCCAATAAAATTTTAAAATATTTGACAATTTTAAACAATTTGCAACGTAAGTCATAAAAAAGGTCAATAAAATTTTAATAAATTTGGTTGAAACAATTGTTGTCGTTTTTATCGGGGTGTATCAGATCGCGAATTGATGTTTCAATTTTCCGCAGTACACGAGCCAGAACACGAATTTAAAATATAACTGAACTCGAACCTGTTTATTGTACATGTTCTGTTTTTTCTTAGTACACGAGCCAGAACACGACTTAAAATATAACTGAACTCGAACCTAATTATTGTACATGTTCTGTTTTTTCTTAGTACACGAGCCAGAACACGACTTAAAATATAACTGAACTCGAACCTAATTATTGTACATGTTCTGTTTTTTCTTAGTACACGAGCCAGAACACGACTTAAAATATAACTGAACTCGTACCTGTTTATTGTACATGTTCTATTTTTTCTTGGTACACGAGCCTGAACACGACTTAAAATATAACTGAACTCGAACCTGTTTATTGTACATGTTGTGTTTTTTCTCAGTACACGAGCCACAACACGACTTAAAATATAACTGAACTCGAACCTGTTTATTGTACATGTTCTGTTTTTTTTTTCAGTACACGTACCAGAACATGAACTTCAAATAAAGCAACACTCAAAAATGTGTGGTTTATGTGTGATTGAAACAAAAAGTACGTAATACAAAAATGTTCGTGTAAATAACGAAATATTGAAACGAACACAGTCATGATTGTGTTGGGCAACGAAGAAAATTTAAAAACAAACATAATTGATATGAAAATAAAAATATGTGTGTGTTGGTCTAAGTTATGTTTGTTTACATATATGTACAAGTTTTTTATTCAGTGTGTGTTTTTTTCTGAACTCTGATAAAGCAACACTCCAATATGTGTGGTTTATGTGTGATCGAAACAAAAAGTACGTGATACAAAAATGTTCGTGTAAATAACGAAATATTAAAACGAATACAGTCATGATTGTGTTGGGCACCGTAGAAAATTTAGAAACGCACATAATTGATATGAAAATAAAGATATGTGTTGGCTGCTTTTGAACAGAACATTGTGTGTTTCATGTGTGTATTTTCTGAACCTTGGTTCTACATGCACAAGTTCAAAGTAAAGCTGTACGGTAAGAAAATTGATTAATAACCACATTGCTCATAGGTTTGACTTTAGATGACCAAAAATTCGACAAATTAGTGTATGTGAGATAGGCAGAGATTTTAAGCCTTCGGTGGCCCTTTGTAAAATAATTTAATAATTTCACTATCTAGAAACATTCTAACAATTAACTTTATGGCCATAAAATGTGGAAAAAAGAAATTTAATAAAAAATTAATGAATAAAGAAGACTCTTAAATTTAAGATGTTCTAATTAGATATCTATTTACGAGTATACAAACCATAGCGGAAGTTCAGCCATAGACCGTTGAATTGCAATTGAATCATGGTAGCCGTTTCTTAATACCTATCTCTTCAAATTTGACCAAAAAGATTCAATTGATCTTAATTGAGGAACATTTGCAGATATTTTTGGTTATGTTTTTGTGGTATTCGAATCTTCTTTATCACTCATGGTACGATATTCTACTATGGCCCATGATTTCAGCTATTAATTTATTCCAAACTTTCGAGTCTTTTCACCGACATATTCCGCCTATTCCCGGTTTTATTTTTACTTTTATATGCAGCAAACACTACCAAATGAACTGTCTTATAAACGACATTCTTTTTTTTTTAAATCTCTGCTCTATAAACGGCTAAATATTTCATTTTTATTTATTACTATTTCAATCCGGCTTTTCTGGTCATATGTTTATTTAATGGAAATAATAGATTATTTTATTCAGTTTTTATATCCTCCACACCAGTGTGCAGAGGGTGTATATCACTTTGTCATTCCGTTCGTAACGTATCGAACAATGTATTTGCGATCCGCCGTCCGTCCGTCCATCTGTCTGTCTGTCTGCTGAAGTCACGCTCTTTCATAAAATAAACCATTTACTTGGTTAAAGTTAGGATAATATTGTTAGCCATTATTCCGAGCAGGAGGTTGGTATATTAAATGGGGTGAATCGGGCATCATCGGGCCAAGATATGGCCTAAAAAAAATGCTAAAATGTAATAATTTAGTATTACGTTTATGAAATTGTTTACATTTTTAAATATTTTGTTTACATTTGTTATAAATATTGCGGTAAGACCAAATATTAATGTAAAACCCAGGTGGAGAATATCAAAGATTCGGCATAGCCGAATTTAACTTTTGTTTTTTTTTATTGACGGATCTTTTTCACTAAATTTTCAAATTATTTTTTACCCTGTAATTTGTGGCGACATTTTGAACACTAGTAAATCAGAAAAACAAAAATATTTTTATAGCGCTTCTACACTTTTATATTGGTTTAACAAATTTAACATAATCACTATGCCAGAAACTGACCGGTCTGACTTAAAATATTTTTAGAGTAATTCGTAAAAGACAAATATATTTGTTTTTTTTCTTCTCTTTCACACAATATTAAAAAAATTAGAATTGTATTTCTTTAAATATAATTTTAAGAATTTCTCTATAAAAAATTCTGAAGGAAAGTATAATGATATTTGGTTTATAGAAAAATGTTTTTGTTATTTCCAATAAAATTCCTCGAGCTGGTACACATTTTTTTATGGTTTTTGATAAACTAATTTCTCCAAATGTATCTTTGTTTTTCTGAAAGATATGAAGATACATAAAAATTTTATGTGAGATTCGATTTATAAGTTGTATGTAAAAATTAAAAGGTTTTCTAACTGATTTTACTGTTGTAAAAAAGACTATTAATAAATAAAAAATCAAAATTTTATAGAAATCGTATAATTAAGTTAATTATTTTGACACAATAAGCGCATGCATGGTATTGCTAAATACATTTTATATATGAAAGAATTACAATTTCGATTAAATACAAATGCTATTTTAATTAATCTAATAATGTTATTTAAAAGAATTCAAAGATCTGAATTATGTAAATATATAATTTTTTTATTTATTTTAAAGTGGACACAAGATGATCTGCATACGATATTCTTAAATATATATATATATCGTCAATATTTTTAATAATTAATTTTATTTAATGCAATTTGATCTTCCCCCTGTTTCTCTAAAGCGTTTGGATCGTTCGTCTAGAATATATATATATACAAATTAATCGATTTTTTCTAGACGTACGAACGAAACGTGCTATGGAAACAGATATGTCTCGTTTGATTATAAAACAAAAAATGTGTTGAATTTTTTCTTTTAATTTTGTAAAATAGATTTTTATATATTTTTTTTTTATTTGTTTTAGTACAGAGAAATCAAAATAATATGAATACATATTAGTATTTAAACATTGTGTAAATAATTGATAAAACTATCTGTGAGATATTATATTGATTTATTTAAAAACTAAAAACAAATTAAATACAAACAAAAATTTCGTTTAAATAAAACCTTCATGTTTCTCTTTTCGAAATAATGTTATTTTCTTCACGTTTATCATTTGAATCATTTATTATTCATGCTTTTTTTCTTTGTAATTACTTTACATCATAAATTTATAATGTGTCAAAATGTTTTCATTTAATTTTTAATGTTTTGTATGATTTTATATATTTTTTTTTAAATAGAGGGAGTTCATATGTAAATTATTCTAACATGGAAATTTGTGTTTAAAATTAAAAACCAGTCGGGAATTTCAAGCACACACAGCAGCTAAAAACCAAGTAAACACGAGTTTCTGAATATACAATTTCTAAAGTCCTAAATTATATCAGGGAATAAACAATTAAATTGGTAGTTATCACAGGGTTTTGTATAGGTTATCAAAGTAGTATTCGTACACCTTGAATGTGTTAAAGGTGTTGGCGCTTGTTACATTTGCAAATAAATATAAACAAATGTATTTTCATGTGGATCATCTTTTCTTTTTGAATAAGTAAACAAAACTTATGTCAGTCATATAAAAGGTTTCTACAAAATTTCACTGGGAAATGTGTTAAAGTTACTCGCTTTTTTATTTCCTTTTTAATTTATCGGTTTGTAATTGTGCTCGATCGATCTATTGGTTGATTTTATCGTTATAACCAATGCAAACATACGAATTAAAATTTAATTTTTTAGCTCATACAACAGCCACTAGCTATGAAACACAACAAAAACAACAACAACAACAACAACAACTACAACAACAAATGACAAAAACAACAATAATAGATAATTCCTCAACAGATGTGATAAAAGAAACAAAATCCAAATCGTCTACAAATAGATCCGGGAGTACAACAGAACACCATCCAAATACAGTGACAAAAACGACAACAAAATTCAATCATCAACGCAATAAGCAACAACAACAGAAACAACAAATTTACAATGCCAGCGTTGCCAGTGAGGAGAATATTAAAGCAACAAAAACATTCGCTAAATCTGCAATGCAATCAAAAAATTTAAATAATCTGAAATCAACCACCAACAAAACAGCCGCAACAAGAACTCAACAACAACAGTTGTGTCATAGTTGTTTACAACCGGGTGATCTTTCGTCAGAACTTAAGTGCTGTTAATTATAAAATCTCAAAAATATTAAAAATTTCTAGGTGCAGATTTAGCATTACAAAAAAAAAAAAAAAAAAAAACTAGGTATTTATAAGAATTTCGAAAACAAAAACAACAATGTGAAATTATTTATTAAAAGAAAAAAAAAAATACGAAAATGGAAGTTTCCAATATGAAAAAGCAAAACTTTAAAGTCTCAGTATTTTGTTGTTTTTTGGGCATTTTAAAAAATGTCCAGATTCTGGATTTGCCTAAACCAAATTTGAGTGAAATTGTCATGTAGTCGGATTTAAAATGTATACCTTCGCATGTCAAGTAAATCTCTGCTCAATATTGAGAAAATTATATTTGGCTGTGATCGTACAGGTCCACTGAAAAAATTTTTCACTCCTCAGTTGCAAAATTTTCACTCCTCATTATGTTGGTTGTAAGCACGTACATTTGGATAGAAATCACATGGCTTTATTTCTAAAATCATTCCCATTTTTTTTTTTTTTTGAATTATAAATTTTGTCGATACCCTCTCCACAGTACGCCATTTTGGATTAATAGAAAATTTCGAAGATTGCACTTGCGAAATTATATAATGTACGATGGCGGTCCCAGAACAACCCGATCTGATAAAGAAAACTACAAATTTGTCGAAATTTTCTTTATTTAGCAACATAATCTCCTTTTAGCTTGATACACTTATCCCAGCGATATTCAATAGCTTTAATAGCTCCACCTCTTTCTTGTTGGCAATCTTTTATAACCGAGCCATTTTTTTCAAGTTTGGGAATATAAAATAATCTGAGGGAGTTAAATCTGGTGAATAAGATACGCGATGAAGCAGTTCGAGTTTTAATTAATGGATTTTGACCATTGCTGGAGCATTGTCTTCATGAAACAATACTTTCTTTTTCGCCAAATGCGGCCTTTTCCCCGTAATTTCATCACAACGCTGCAATAAGTTAACATAATACTCGCCGTTGATTCTTTTTACTTATTGAAGATAATCAATAAAAATTATGAAACGCGCATCCCAAAAAAAGGGCGCTATAAAATTGTCTGCAGATGGAACTGTCTTCGCCTTCTTTGGACACGATTCTCTCATTTCAGTTCACTGTTTTGACTGTTCCTTTGTCTCAGGTTGTGAATTGATGGATCCATGTCTCACCCATAGTTACGAATCCATGCAAAACTCGGCTTTATTGTTGTGAAACTTCGCCAAACACTCTATTGAAACATCTTCATGACGCTGCTTTTCTATTATCAGCAAACGCGACACACATCTTGCGGATATCTCATCGCCAAATTTTCGGTCAATATGCGATGTATAGCGCTTTTTGAAGTGCTTATCATTTCAGCTAGCTCACGCACCTTCAGCAGACGATCATCCAATACCATTTTGTGGACTTTCTTAACCATTTCTGGCCTCGCTACCTCAATTGGTCGACCACTACAGTGTTCGTCTTGGCAACTGGCACGTCCTCATTTAAACCCTGCACATTAGACGTAATGTGTGAAATAACTTAATTTTTGTGTCGCTAATATTAAAAAAAAAAAAGGAAAAGTCTTAATAGAGTAGAAATATTTGGAAAACTGGATTAACTAATGTGACCAACTATTTATGTTATATACAAAAAGTGGTATTGAAAAGGATAATCTAGCTTTGGAGGTATATTTTGTGTCATTGTCATGTTGGACTTCCAGACCAGGGACATATTTTCCTCCGCGTATGGATGTATTATGTTATTTAGAATTTGCCTTTATCCAATTCCAGTTAGAGCATTTTTTACTAAACGAATTGGATCTATTCCTTGGCCAGAAAACCAATCCCATACTATAATATTGCCAACGCCAAACTTAACAGTTTGTATGTTTTTGACTTTTTCCCTTTGGTCGTCGTACAAACGTTCTTCCATCATTGCTTCTTAAATTAAACTTGGGCTCATCTGAAAAGATGAGTTCATGCGTTCTTTACTAAAATTTATGTGAGCCAGACGGTTTTTCTCTGATATCAATGGTTTCTTCACAGGACGATAACAACTAAAATCAGTCTCAATTGCTGGTCGGGAAACAGTTCGTGCACATATTTACAGCCGTATTCATAAAAAAAATCGTAAATCAGGTTTCAAATACAAATTAGTTAAAACACATTTTAAGCCTCAAAAAGGTTTGTTAAAAATTCGTATTCATAATCAGTATTTTAAGTAATAAACGTTTTAACGTTTTATTAAACTCTATGATGGCAACACTACTTTTTTTATTTGTCTCTTGAGTTGTAATGATGCAAAATCATGGTTATTAATTCATACGGTATTCGTATCTATAATTGTTTTTTGCTGTGTTTGAGAAAAATATGGTTTTTATAGAAAAAAAATTAATGATAAACTTGTCTATTAATTAAAAAACATTCAAAACAAAATGATAGGTACATAGATATGTAATTTATGTGGTGATTTTATTGCAGATTAAAAAAGTATTCAAATAACCAGTTTTATTTAATTTGTTTTGATTGTTTACACATCACTAGTTTTCTTTGTTCTATTATTATTACAAATTAAAAATATTCCTTTTAATGCAGTTGACTTAATTAAGTTATTTTAATAATTTGTATAAATACTTCGAGCGCAAGAGCTCCTTCCTTATCTGGAATAGCAAATGGGTCGCTCCTTTTTTTTTGTAAATTTTCTTTTGACGATTATTTGAGATTTGGGCAATAATTTCTATTGTAAACAAAATATATGTAATTAAAACATAATTTTTCTCAATAAAAATAATTCTTACCAATTCTGTTAATCAAATATAAATTGTCTATTTCTCATTAAAAAATCAACTAACTTCTTTCGATTGAATGACAACTTTTCGCTACTGTGTTCAAAATGAAAACAAACACAAAGCAAAAAGTACAAATGTCATTTTAAAATAGGTTTAAAATAGGGTCGAACCAATTTTAAAATTCTTTTATTTACACAAGGTTTAAAATAGGTATTTTAAGCTAAAATTCGTTTATGAATACAATTTTATCGATTTTTGCTTAAAATGGATTTGAAATGCTGTTTAGAATTTTTATGAATACGGCTGTTATACTCTATACCACTATGTGTTGGGGTATAATGTTTGTAATTACCAAAATTATTACCTAGACCTATCTTTTATCAAAATCATTTTCTGAGTCGATTTAGCAATGTCCGTCCGTCCGTTCGTGTGTCTATGTAAACTTTGTAATCAAACTACAGGTCGCAATTGTAAATATATTTTGACGAAATTTGGTATGTAAGCTTTTATCGGCCATGTGGCGAATGAACCCTATGAGATCGACTTAAATTGCCATATTATCATATAGTTCTCAGTTTGGGTGTATTTATTTTATCCATTAATCAGTAGTCAAAAAACAGTAAATAAATAAATAGGAAACTTATTGGTCTTAGCCCCCATATGTAGCTGCTTCCCGATATTCATTTAAACCTATCAAAATCGAAAATATTGCACAGATTTTTCTCAAATTTGGTTTATATATGTTGTTTATATATGTTGTACATTTTTCGACCTAGTTCCCATTTAAAAAAAATTTATAATGCCACTCAAATTTGGTTTATGCTTATTTTCTATACCAAATTAGTTGGACCTAAGACCAATGCTCTAGATGCATGGTATAGAGTGTCATAATTTTCTTACTTGTTTTAGTGTCCGATTGTTTAACATTTTTGAACATTTTTTAAACTCTCTTGCTATTAGATTATCCTCTCTTTTTTGACTAGTTTTATGGGGCCTCTCGTACCTCTTTCACGATATATCTTGACATTTTTTTTTTAAATTATCGATTTATTCATAGCAAAATCATCTATTATCTTGCCATTATTTTATAATAATTAATTATAAGATTAAATCATTGAAAAGTAAAATTTTGTGTAAAAACAGTTGAAAGAACACGTCAGAAACTATAAATATTTAAATAACTGTTAAGATTTTATATATTTTCTTTCATACCATCTTCTATTTTTATTGTTTTTATCAACTCTGATACAGAAGTTTAAACGTTTCCATTGTTCTGTCATCAATAAAAAATTTCATATTTTTTCGTTTATCCTTTTTTTTTTTTGTAATTGTATTTTTTGTTATAAATTTGTTATCTTTCGATAGAGAACACACCAAAAAATGATTTTAGGACAACGCGAAATTATTAAAAAAAAAAAAAAAAAAAAAAAAAAAAACAAAATTGACAAATTTTGAATTTTGTAAAAGTTTAGAATGTATGTATAAATATCAGCACATCAATTATCCTAACATTTCAAAAAAATTGTCTAATCGAAACGTAAAACTGTGAAATTGATTTTTTCGATAAACCGGAATTTTTTGAACGACATTCTCACTTTTAATTTACTGTATACTAATTAAGGTTGATACTACGAATAATCAACGAAATCTTGGTGCTAGTCCCGCCATCTGTATGTGAGGCCACGGACTTTTCACGCCATGTAGTATAACCTATATAATCTGGATAATGCTTTGGATTTCTCGATTAATTGAGAAAATTCATATATGAGCTTTAAAAAGTTTTATTACAAGTAGAAAAAGTGACAACTAATTTCCTCATTCATCAGCGTAATGACGATTACCTGTATTAAGGAGAGTTGAAGTAGCGAGGTTTAACTGAAAATTTGTTTATATGTACTTGTAACGTATTTTTTAAGTTCTACAATTTACAAAATCTGAGATCTGAGGAAGTCTTTCCCAAAATGAAATAGCCTAAATAAAACAATTTCTCTGTCTGTGACCGTACTGTACGCCTATATACTTATTATTAATTAATATTATATATAATTATAAAACTATATGTATTGTATGTGTTGTTAGTGTTTACCTAAATTAAAGAAAAACAAAGTGAAAAAATAATTAAACATTTTTGACCGTATAGTACCCGTATTAAAAAAAATGATATTAATTAATCCTAGAAATCTTAACAAAGGAAAAACAAATTTAACAAAACACAGAATAATTAAAAAAAGTTGTTAAATGTTGTAACGCAACCGTCTTTTTCTACTATATTGAAAATAATAAAAAAAAAAATAATACAAAGATATATTAGGCCTCAACCAAGGAAAAAAAAACGAAATAAATTATAATACAATTTTGTAGTTGATAGTCTTTATAAGCCTCAAGAAAAACATAACAAATGAATAAAAGTCTCAACTCAATGAAAAACTAAATTCTATTTAAACAAATTTAAAAACAAAACAAAAAACCAATTAAAAAAAAAAATCGTAAATAAAAAAACTGTTTAACATTGTATGTGTAAAGATATGTATGTAGATGTTATAGATTTTTAGTATTAATCAATATTACAAATATAAGTAGATATTAAAAAAAAAACTCGAAATAATCTTCAAATACTGTTTCAATAGGTGGATGTTAGCGGTTAACATTTTAAACTACTTTTTTTTTTTTTTTGATATTTAAGAAATTTTTTTTTATATAAAAAAATTTTAACGATCGTATGCCTTATATGTGCTACTATTTGTATCATGCATAACTAAATTACAACGTGCCATTAATATATATTGTTATACCCTCCACATCCCTGCACAGAGGTTATATACAGGTTTGCCATTCCGATTATAACGCATTGAAATAAATTCCGGTGACCCCAAAACCATACATTTTCTTGATCCTTATAACAAGGGAAGTTGATTACGCTAAATCAAACGTCTGTCTGTTTTTGGAAATCACAATCACACCCTGAATCTAGACTCTTCTTTTTTGCACAAAATCGTGTATTAACAGCGCAAAAGAGTTGCTACTTAAAATCATCAAAATCGGTCCAAAGAGTCACCAGATATGAATGAAAATGTGAAGAAACTGAAAAAAATATTCAGTGTTTGTTGTTTTTCTTAAGATATGTATATGTTGTAATTCTTCTTATAGTTGCAGTTCAGGCATGCCCAGAGGTTTCTTATGAAAGTACAAACACTAATACATATAAAGAAAACAAATGGGCACCATTGCTGTAGTCATTGTAGTTGTGGCATTTGCTTAAACAAGTAGGTACTTTTTTTTTTTTTTTTTTTTTTTTGAGAAGTACCCTTTTTTTTTTGAAGAAGTACCCTTTTTTTGAAAAAGTACCCTTATTTTCCAAAAAATATCCTTTTTTTCAAAAAGTACCCTTTGTTAAAATAGTACCCTTTTTTAAAAGTATCCTTTTGTAAAATTACCCTTGTAATTTTTTAAAAAAGAAACCCTTTAAAAAAAGTACCCTTTTTAAAAAAGTACCCTTTTTAAAAAAGTACCCTTTTTAAAAAAGTACCCTTTTTAAAAAAGTACCCTTTTTAAAAGAGTACCCTTTTCTAATTACCCTTTTTTTAAATACCATTTTTAAAATATCTTTTTTTAATGTTTTTAAAAAATGTGCACTAAAAAATACACTTTTTTTAAAATTATCCTTTTTTAAAAAAGCATCCTTTTTTTAAATAATACCCTTTTGTAACAATATCCTTTTTATAAAAGTGTCCTTTTTTAATAATACCTTTTTTAAAAGTACACTTTTTTTTTCAAAAAATACCCTTTTTTAAAAGTATCCTTTTTTAAGAAAGGCCCCTTTTTTGAAAAAGTAATTTTTTTCTAAAATTCCCTTTTTAAGAAATAGTACCTTTTTTAAAAAAGCACCCATTTTTAAAAAAATTAAAATTTTTTTTAAAGTACCTTTTCATTTTTAACCTTTAACTTACAAAGTGAAAATTTTTAATATCTAGGAAGAGGTGGTAGTAAATTTTACACCGTTTTTTAACGTTATTTAAAAAATTTTGAATTTTTTTGAAAAACTTGTTTATTTCATATAAAAAATATGAACAAAAAATAGAAAAAAAAATAAATAAAAAACAGTTTAAAATTTACTACCACGTCATAAGCTAAATGTTAAATTACCCTTTATATACATATATTAGGGCGGGCCAAATTTTTTGTCGATTAGAGCCGCCCCCTAGGATGATTCTATGGACAATTCTAAGCAACTTTGGTGAAGGAACCATAGGTCTATCTCGATTTTCGAGTCTCCCACTTTTCAAAAAATTATTTTTTCCCTATAACATCATTTTGATTCAAAATTCGATTTTTTATTCATCGTTATATTATCTTTTTTATGTGTATATGGGGGGTTTTTGGGGTCGAGAAATTCATTTCTGATCTTTATTTTTACCTACGACCACCGCCAGAGGGCATTTCATGCATATTTTAACTATTTTTCGTCTATTTTCCGAGACAAATTACAAGTTTTTCTTTAAAATTGATCTTTATTTAATTTTTTTCAAGAGAAATTCAACCTAAAAAATAAGAACATGTTTAAAAAAAAAAAAAAAAATTATTTAGTGGAAGAAAAGCGAAATAAGTTATTTTTGAAAGTCTTTCTTGCTTTGAAGTCTGGGGTATTTTGCTCGGCTTTCTGATGTAACTGCCATAACACTGTGTCGATTTTTTTCTAAAACACGTTTAGAAACGCTAGCCAGCAATTGAGCATGTCTTTCCGTTGCTTGTATGTGTACCGGAATTCTTGGATCAGGCAATGGTGGATCATCGTATTCTAAATATTGTTCCAAATGATCATACGGAATGGTATGCGTAAACGGTGGTTCGAATAAGACATCTTCTTTATTTATATCAATCATATTCGTATAATCTGCACAATTGAAGTTTATCAAAGGTTTTTGATAAACTCTAAGATGTGCCGGGTCGTACAAATTTCTTCGGTAGTGTACAATTTTCTTGATTCCGATGTTTCGTGTCTCTTTCTTATCATCAAATAACATCGCTAACAAAATATTTTCGGAATGTGCGTAATATGAATTGTCTTTAATGACATTATTCACAACTCCGCGTAGATTTGTATCCAAATATTGTGTCCAACGAATGAATTTGTAAAATGATACACTACCGAAGACCACCGAATTATAGTACTTGATGTTGAAGTGCATCGGCACATACACTTTCATTATGTATGTTGCCAGAATTTTCAAATTCCTTGATGGATTTTTCGGCTCCATACAAATTGGCCCGTCCTAATATATATATAACTTTTTGAAGTACACTTCTTTTAAAAGCATGTTAAGAAGGAAATTTTTGATAAAATAAATTTACGCCGGCTGTCTGTCAGTACACGCAAACTAAAGTTCTAAATATTTATTAAGGTCAAATTTGCTATATAAGCTTTTAGCGGGAATATTTTTAAGTCTGCATAGGATGACTTTAATATATTACTAGCTAATTCAGATAAAAATATTTTGAAATTTGCATTTTTATATTAATATCTCAACATTTTTGGCGAAGAATCATTTGTATTTTTTTTTAATTATCGTATTATTTATAAGGTCTCAAAACATTCTTATTACGATCAAACATTGGGTATTATAACGCGTGCTGCGTCAAATAATGAATTTCATTGGTGTTCTATGATGTGTTTAGAGAACTTATAGGTTTTCTACTCTAGTAATAGAAAAATAATAAAATTATTCAGATAGTTGTTAATTCTTTCTATAGAAGACACGATCTTTGTTTTTTTTTATAAGAAGAAATTATAATAGAAACTGGCCAAAAGGAAAAGCAATTAATTTAAAATTTAATTGGTATTCGAATTTAAGTTTTAGTATCAGCAACAGTTTTAAAGTGGTAACCGTACTCAACATTGGTTGTAATATTGTTTTTATTTAAAATATGCATTTTAAATATGTATTTTTAAAATTTTTGAAGAAGTTAAATTTCGGAATTTTGTAAGGGAAGCCAATATATTGCCAACCATTGTATATTCTTGATCCTAATAAATAGATCCGTCTGTCCGACCGTTTGTATATGCGTCTGTCTGTTGAAATCACGCTCATACATAAAATAAAGCATTTATCTACCTGAGTAAACTTAGGATAATATGGTTGTCATTATTTCGACCAGGTTGGTATTTAAAATGGAGTAAATTGGGCATCATTGTGCGAAGATATGAAGTAAAATATGGAGACGGATCTTAAAAATTTAGTGTTTGTTGTAATAATTTAGTATTAAGTTTAACAAATTATTTACTTTTTCAAATATTTTGTTTACATTTGTTATAAATAGTACTATAAGTCTAGATATTATGATGTAAACGTAAAACCCAGGTGGAGCATACTTAAGATTCGACATAGGCGAATTTAACACTCCTACTTGTTTGTTTTGTGTATATTTGTGTTTACAAAAAAATAAAAGGTCAACACAAACAGCTGTTTAAAAAGTGTGGCGCAGGTTGTGATTTTGTATTCTATTTTGAACATTATACATTATAATTACATAATGATAATGTAACATTATTTTTTAGAAAAGAAAATACCAACGCTAAAATAATAAGTAACTGTACATTACAACTTTCAAATGTATACGTTTTTTTGTGTAGATTTGTTTGTCATTTTGATGTATGTATCTCTATTTCTCTCTCACTTTCTATCTCCCTCTCTGTCAAAGAAATAAGACAAAAAATATATCATTTTATCCTATATTACTATGTGGTCAGGGTATACTGACTTATTATACCGATCCACTCAGAATCTTTTTCTGGGTCATTTTAGCGATGTCCAACTGTCCGTCCGTCCGTATATGTGTCCATGTAAACCTTGTAATCAAACCAGAGTTCAGAAAAAAACACACACTGAATAAAAAACTCGTACATATATGTAAACAAACATAACTTAGACCGACACACACATATTTTTATTTTCATATCAATTATGTTTGTTTTTAAATTTTCTTCGGTGCCCAACACAATCATGACTGTGTTCGTTTTAATATTTCGTTATTTACACGAACATTTTTCTATCACGTACTTTTTGTTTCGATCACACATAAACCACACAGATTCGAGTGTTTCTTTATTTGAAGTTCGTGTTCTGGTACGTGTACTGAAAAAAAAAAAAAAACAGAACATGTACAATAAACAGGTTCGAGTTTAGTTATATTTTAAGTCGTGTTCTGGCTCGTGTACTAAGAAAAAACAGAACATGTACAATAAACAGGTTCGAGTTCAGTTATATTTTTAGTCGTGTTCTGGCTCGTGTACTAAGAAAAAACAGAACATGTACAATAAACAGGTTCGAGTTCAGTTATATTTTAAGTCGTGTTCTGGCTCGTGTACTAAGAAAAAACAGAACATGTACAATAAACAGGTTCGAGTTCAGTTATATTTTAAGTCGTGTTCTGGCTCGTGTACTAAGAAAAAACAGAACATGTACAATAAACAGGTTCTAGTTCAGTTATATTTTAAGTCGTGTTCTGGCTCGTGTACTAAGAAAAAACAGAACATGTACAATAAACAGGTTCGAGTTCAGTTATATTTTAAGTCGTGTTCTGGCTCGTGTACTAAGAAAAAAAAGATCATGTACAATAAACAGGTTCGAGTTCAGTTATATTTTAAGTCATGTTCTGGCTCGTGTACTAAGAAAAAATAGAACATGTACAATAAACAGGTTCGAGTTCAGTTATATTTTAAATTCGTGTTCTGGCTCGTGTACTGCGAAAAATTGAAACATCAATTCGCGATCTGATACACCCCGATAAAAACGACGACAATTGTTTCAACCAAATTTATTAAAATTTTATTGACCCTTTTTTATGACTTACGTTGCAAATTGTTTACAATTGTCAAATATTTTAAAATTTTATTGGCCATTTTTTTGTGACTTACGTTGAAATTATTTACAATTGTTTTTATTGACTGGTTTTTATTTTAATAAAATATGGTAATAAAATACTTAAGATACAAAAACTGCACACCGGGTTTGTGTATGTTTATTACATACACTATTACTCAGTACTCCAAAAATAAACCCTATAGGACAATTCTTAGTCATAGAGTCCCCATATGAAGCTGATTCCCGATCTTCACTTAAATATATCAAAAAAACAAATATATTGCACAGATTTTTCTCAAATTTGGTTTGCAAAAAGTAAGTGAGCTTACCAAATATGGTCAGGATCGATCCACTTTTCATCCTTATGAACTTTTTCATATCCGAAGGCAAAAAAGTTAATAATGCCATTCAAATTTAGTTTATGCTAATTTTCTATATCTAATTAGTTCGACCTAAACGCATGGTATAGGATATCGTATAGTCGGCCTAGACCGGCTATAATTTTCTTACTTGCTTTCATATACAATAATATTTAATATATTGTAATAAAATATTTCAGTCAATTTTACTTGTAAATCTGATCTAATTTGATCTTAATACATATATTGTAAATACTATTCTATTAAATAAAATAAAAATTTGTCTTGTAAGAAATCATAAATAACTTTACAATGAAAATGAAATAATTTAAGTAATTGATCTATTGAAACAGTATACAAAGTGTTATCTTTTTTATGTACAACAAAAACTATCCTCAAAAGGACCATGAGTATGCAATTTTTAATTTCTTCAATTAAAATAAAAATAAAAATCAAACAGATCCTGTAAAAACAAAAAATCAATAAAACAATAACACAATTACGTATTCATAATAAAAAAAAAAACAAAAAAAAATATTTAATTGTTTACATACATATTCATACATACCCCATACAATAAAATAAACAAACAAACAAATTTAAATATACATTATTATATAAATATAACAAAAACTCAGCAGTGATTTATATTGCAAAAAATATGTATTTTAGTAGTTTATTTTATAATATAAAAATAATAAGAAAGAAAAAAAAAAAAACAAATTGAAAATATATAGAATATAAAAAATAAATTTCTAAGGAAAACACCCTGTTATGTATTAAAAGAACAACAAAACTAAAAAAAATAACAATAATATTTAAGAAGGAATGAATGAATAAACATTTAATAATGATCAAAAATCCCACATAATTGCAGCTAGCTGTAATGAAATGCAGTTGAATATTTTGTATAAATTAATATGTGATGTGTATTTAGTAAATTAGAAATTTTTTGATTTTATGTTATTAACAAGATAATATTAATTTTATAAAAATTTTATGTTAATATGCTTTCGTAACATTAATA